>BLBF01000025.1:2034044-2079722 GCA_015471245.1 Laticauda colubrina | reverse complement strand
AGAAAGAAAGAAAGAAAGAAAGAAAGAAAGAAAGAAAGAAAGAAAGAGAAGGAAGGAAAGGAAGAAAGAACATGAAAGTCATGACTAGATGGCATTGATGACATTCCGAAAAAGAGCTGAGAAGTTTAAAGACAAAAGGAAATTGGTGAGGTAGCTGAAAACAAGGATGGTCTGCAATGAGAAGAAATGTATGGAAATACTGTATATTAGTGCACTGTGTTGATGTAAACCAGATTTTTGGTTGCCTGTCTTTAATTCCTGTCGTTTACTGCTTCTCATTCTTTGCCAGCACTTTGCATAACAATGATTACCTTAAAAAGAAAGAGCAAGATGCATGTATAAGTATTGAATAAGAGCCTTACTTGGATGCTGATGGAGGCATTTTCTAACTGGACCATTTTAACTGAAGATACTCAAGTCCGAAGCAGTTATTTTGCAAGGAAAGCATGCTACATTTTAATGATCCCTGTTAACTTCATCCTTTCTTTGGAACTGAATGTAGTGCTGTTTGCCCTTTTGTACGAGCAAAGGCATGATATGAAAACCTCAGTTCTCACAACATCTAACTCTGAAAAGATCACAAAATCTAACTCTGTTGCTAGACTTTCCTGTACCAATCATATGTTGGTTGTCTGTGCCACATGTGCAGTTAAATTATAGAAATTGATACACATGACCAGCAAGAAGTTTCTTTTTTAGATTTAGTGGGGTTTTTTTGTTTTGCAAAAAAATAATAATGGTGTCCTTGTTTTGTCACCATTTTCCAAGAATATATTCCATGTCCACAAAGGTCCTATTTCTTGTTTCTTGTTATTTCATTTCTTTCTCTCTCACAATCTGAGGTTTTCACTGGTTGGGTTTTGAAACTTTACTTCTCACATTAGCAATCCTCTGGTTCTCCAGGAAATCTGGCAGATTGAATTCTGTGATTTAAGGGTGCCATCGCTCTGTGTCTGACTATTGTCAAATAACTTCACAAGTTGTGTTCACCTAATTATAGAACCACTGGTCTTCTGAGGTTTTATTCAATCTGAGCAAATTGCTTTGACTCTGTTTCTTTTATCCCATTTTTGCTTCTTGTCTTCACTTTTAACCACTGCTGGCTTGTGCCTAAGCTATACCTGTGAGTCTAATATGGTGCTGAAATCTCTCCTCTAATTCCCCATTATTTTCCTCCTCTGCAAAAGAAGGTTCTGTTTTTCCTACCTCATTCTCAGGGTAGAATGAACTTGTGGTTGGTTACCAAAGGAGGACTGCTATTTTTTGTTCCTCATTTGCCTGCCAAGCTGCAGATTCCCAGGATGCCCTGGCTTCCTGGTGTGAAAAAGCACCATAGTGGTGTTTCCTCGTGAGACTATCCATCTGGATTTAACTGAAGTGTGAGAAATCGCTAAAGCTGCAGACCATTTGGAAAAAAATACCATGCAATGGAAAAAAAGAAACTCTTATATTAACCTTCTCTTTGATGACCTCATAACTATATTGTGCAAAAATTTCACACCTTCTCACCTCTTCCCAGAATCTCAGCTATTTTTTCCTCCAATCACACTATATAAAACAATACCAATCTGATCTCTCATTGTCAGGTGCTTGCCCTTTTTCCTGCTTCTGGCTCTCCATTCTCCTCTGCGCTTCAACTCTTACGGTTTTGTCTTCCGCAAAAAATCCAGCTGTATCTGTTTTGCACCATATTCCTTTTTGTGTTCTAAAAGCTAGAAACAGATGCCTGCTGAAGGCCTCATTTCATTCTGTTAACCAAAAGGTTAGCTAAAGAATAATTTCTCATGCCACTAGGAAGATGTATAGATCAAGGAAACCTGTGGTCTGTGTCAATTTTCTAACAGTCTAAAAACTTACATGATGGATGAGGGGAAAAAAATCAAGTTAACAGGATGTTAGAAGAAAATTGTTGTCACTCAATCCACTGAGAAACATTCTTGTTTCCTTTGTTTTGTATGCATGCTTTCAATGAAAATAATGGAAAGTGGCAAGAATAAGATGAATTGAAGTTCCAATAGCAACCCGAATTCCACATTTTGAGAAATTAATATTCTCAGACCGTGATGACAAAATTGGCACATAAATGTAGTCCTCGACTTACAACAGTTCATTTAGTGACCATTTGAAATTGCAATAGGGCAAAAAGTGACTTAGGACCATTTTTCACACTTACAACTGTTGTAGCATCCCCATGGTTGTGTGATCAAAATTCAGATGCTTGGCAATTGACTCATATTTATGCCCCATGTGTCATGTGACCATCTTTTGCAACCTTCTGACAAGCAAAGTCAATGCGGAAACCAGATTCACTTAATGACCATGTCAGTAACTTAATGGCTACAGTGATTCATTTCACAAATGTGGCAAGAAAAGTGATAAAATGGTGCAAAACTCACTTAACAAATGTTTCATTTAGGAACAGAAATTTTGGGCTCAGTTGTGGTCATAAGTTGAGGACTACCTGTATTCACTGTTCCTCTCTGTCAGGTGCAAGTAAGACTTAAAACATAGAGAGACACAAAAATGTACATGTTATTATTTGTATGTATGAGCCTATAGTAGTTAACTTCATTAGAGACACATGTCATCATTAAATAGGATCTCTGTAGCCCATCTCTGATTCCATCAACAACCTCAACCCAGCAGTTTGCTGATGAAAGTTGCTGCAGTTAAGATTGGAAAAGAAAATGGTAGCAAATAATAATCTGTTATTTTTCAAGACACACCTGGAAAAAAAAAAGAACTCAGGAAGCGGCTTTGCAAATTTTCTAATTGACAGAGTGGAAATCTGCCCAAACCATGAAAACAAAATAGTGATCACCCTACTTTCCAGACGATGGAAAGAGACATCTTAGATATTTCATGTTGACGTTGCTGAGATAATTTTATATGTTTGGAAGGTCATAAAGGAAATAATTACTATTAGGCTGGTGCAGCGTCTGGAAGTTGAAAGAAGTGTTTTTGGAGTATTAAAGGGACGTGTTGCTTTACTTTTTGAAACCAGAAAGAGGCCTAAATGGAGAAACATTTAATTTTTAGAAATGAATCTCCTTTAAAGGAAAGACATGTGAACCTTTTTTGTATTCTTTACATTATTAAATGCTTTGTTAGAGTAAGGCAAGCCAAATGGTTTGTGTGAAGGCCACCCTCAGATTCCTATTCATTTGTTGAAAGCATTGCTATCCTTTTGCAGCTAATGAAAATAAAATATTCATTATATTCAAGGTTACCTAGGATGGCCATTTTGACCGCTTATGCATTCTTAAGAGAAAATGTAACATTAAAAAGGGGGACAAATGAGGATAGGGCTTTGCATAGCACTCATATATGCATATGAGCGTTTGTTTCTTCTGCATAATTTTGGCAAGAATACCAAAACATGCATGAGATTTCAGTGTTCTTCTCAGATCTATTTAGGAATGTTGTGGGGAAAAAGGAGAGGAAGGAGCATCTTGAGTCTGGAATAAAATAAAAGTTTGATTGATTTTTAAAATTGGAAGAGAGGCACTCATGACCCTGCATGCTCTTTCTCCTACACAATAGGAGGCACATTTTTCATCATAAATGAATGATGGTTCTTTCCCAAATTACTTGGAGTACATGTAATCATTAGGCTCATCAAGAAATATAGTTGTGTTTGCTTTCATATTGAGTTGCTCTGTTTTATTTGTTTTTGTTTTGTTGGGTATATGGTAGGTACTGGATATAGTGGAATGGATTTGCTTGATTTCACAACATGGTGATGTCAAAAGGATGAGGAATAGTCTTTCTGGGGACCAAGCAAATGCACTGCTGGATGCTGGCGTAAAGCTTGAATTGGGCTACCTGTAGCTTCCTGACACTGCCATTGAACACTGTGTACCATGCTTTCAGACAGAATGAAAAGGAGCTTCAACCTGGTAACTTCTTCTCCAATAGAAACCTTGATGAGGTTCTGGAGACCAAGGGCATGCCAACCCTCCAAAGTAGTGCATAGAAAAAAACCAAAACCATGACAACCAACACTACCCTTATTTAAGGTTATCATAACAAAATATTGCAAGTGTGAACACATTTCTCCTCTTTCCTGCTTTTATTTTCCAGAGCACTTGGAAGATGCTTTCTCCAGTCCCATTCCATCTGTGGACTAAGATATCTCTTATCTGGCTATTGCCATAGCTGCTGCAGCAGTTCCTTCTCCTATCTCTCAAGGATATTCCCACAGTTGTAGCCAGTCCTCGAAACAAGTCAAATCAGCCTCAGCTCTTAACACATCAACTTGCAGGTTCTAATAGCCAGCATCAGTCTTAATGTCCACGAGCTTCTGAAAGTTGGTTAGGCAAAATATCAACTGTGCTACTTGACATCTGTGCATTGTAAATGGCATCATCATTTATGGTTTGTTTTTCCTTGTTTTGAAAATTAGATGTTTGTTGCTGAAGAAAATGTGGATTTTCGGATACATGTGGAAAATCAGACACGAGCACGAGACGATGTCAGCAGGAAGCAGCTCAGACTTTATCAGCTCTACAGCCGAACCAGTGGGAAGCATATCCAGGTGCTGGGAAGGAGGATCAGTGCCAAAGGAGAAGATGGAGACAAATATGGTAAGAGAATTTACTTCTATCTGCTATTCTTGGGTGTGCCTAAGGCATGGAGGTGATTCATTGGTTTCTCTGATTGGTCAAACTTGAATAAAATAAGCCAAGACAATGGACATACAGTGATCCGGTACCAAAATGAGAGGACCATTAGCTTGTTAAATATGAGGCAAATTATAAAAATAAAATAATTTTGCCTTATTTGTTGCTTAAATGGTCTAGGTCAGAGGTGTCAAACTCAATTTCATTGAGGGCTGCATCAGGATTGTGTTTGACCTTGGGGGGCCAGGGTGGGCATAGCCAGGGTAGGCCAGCATGACGCCATTCGTATCAGGGGAGCCTGTGATGGGCCGACCACTCTGCGAGAAAAAATGGGCTCCCAAGCTCTATTTTGCGCTGCGATGGCCTCCTGTAGCCCTCTGCCAGTGAAAATGGAACTCAGGGAGGCCATCGCAGCTGACAATGGAGGCAGGGAGGAATTGTCCTTCCTTTTGTAAAAAAATTCCTCATGATAATACTGTGGGGTAAATGATAGTAAATGAGGCTCGTTGATTGAAACTCCTCTAGGAAACTTCGTGGCAAACTAAAAGGGATTAAACGAAGGATCATCTTTTCGAAAACAAGCATCTAATCTGAAAGTACCTCTTCCATGACTGTTCTGAGTCGATTCTGAGTCAACCTACCTAAATTTGAGGTGAATGGGAAAATCCAATTTGCTGGTCATTATGTTTGAACTTCTCAGATTCTCCACTGGAGCAGCATGTCCTCAAAACTTCTAACATAGGAAAATGGTACGGTAGAAGAAGTTCATAATCAAAGTCCATCTATTATTCATGATTGGTTGAGGAAAAATGGAAGGGAAAAAAAGAGAGCCAGATTCATCCCTTTAATTTCAGTAGGATAAGAGGTGGAGATGAATAAAATACAGTAATGTTTATTTTACTGTATTTCTGGGTCAATCGATTATGAATATATTTTCAACTCAGAAAATTAGAACTCTAAAAGGTTAGCCTATTCTCCCTGTTCCATGGGTAGTCCTTGACTTATGACTACAATTGAGCCTGGAATACTGGTTGTTAAGTTATTGCAGTCATTAAGCAGGCCGCTATATGATCTGGCTTTACAACCATTTTTATGATGGTTCTTCAGTGAGTCACCATGGTTGCCGCCATGGTGGAAAACATCAAAATTGCATTTTGTGATCATGAATCTGCAGGATGCTACAACTGGCCATAACTACAAGCTGGTTGCCAAGAGCCCACAATTCAGTCATGTGACCACAGGGGTGTGTGTAGTCATAACTTTGAGAATGGGTTATAAGTAGGATTTTTTGCAATCCTTCACAACTTCAAATGGTCATTAAGTGACTAATCGTTCAGCAAGGTCCACCTGCATTGGTTCCTAACTTTGCAAATTCCAGATAAGTGGACCAACTCCCAAGCTTCTTGCCCCAGTGTCTTTCATTGCTTTCAGCTGAGTGATTGTACATCAAGGCACTGAAGGAGTTCGGCTTCGTAAAAGAGGCGTCTCAAGAATGGTAATGGTCTAGGTTGCACACAAAGCCATTTTTCTGCTGCATGATAATTACTAAGGCATCACAGATGTAACATAGACTTAGGACCCAGCTATATTTTGCAATATACAAATTTTGCATTATATATATGTTTATATGACAGGGGTGGGCAATATTTTGCATTATACATATTTTGTGTTATACAGGTAGCCCTCGCCTTACAACAGTTCATTTACAACAACATTCAGAGTTACAACAGCACTGGAAAAAAAGGGACTTATGACCATTTTTCACAGTTACGACCTCTGCAGCATTCCTGGGATCACATGGTCAAAATTTGGACGCTTGGCAACCGACTCCTATTTATAATCGTTGCTATGTCCCAAGGTCGTGTGATCATTTTTTCTGACATTCTTATAAGCAAAGTCAGTGGGGAAGCCAGATTCACTTAACAACTGATTTACTAACTGCAGGGATTCACTCAACAACTGAGGCAGGAAAAGTGGTAAAACAGGGCAAAACCCACTTAACAAATGTCTCACTTAGCAACAGAGATTTTAGGCTCAATTGTGGACATAAGTCGAGGACTACCTGTACATAGGTGTATATGGCAGGGGTGGGCAATCTGCAACCCTATGCCCTTGTTTTATAGTCCAGTCTCCTGAGCCCATAAGATTATCTAGTTGAGATATAACAGCATACTGCTGGTACAGGGTATTATTTTAGTTTAAGTAGACAAGAAGTTATATGGGTCCATACTGTACTTCACTAGGTCATTTTCAATCCCATTGGCTGCACTGGTACAGCATATTAGACTTGATTACCTTTTGTTCTCAAGTTCAAGAGTTTTTCTGCGAGACTGCATTCTTGTCAAAAGGGGTCTGAACTTGGTGCACCACGGGGAATGCAGTTATGTTTCCCCCACCCACTGAAGTGGTAGCTATTTATCTATTTGCAACATTGCATACTTTCAAACTTCTGGATGGGCAGGAACTAGGGACCGAGTGACAGGTGCTCACACCATCTCATGGAACTGGGCTTGAAGTGCTGGAGTGCAGACCATTTCTGGCCAGCAGTTCTACCGTCATTAAGCCACTGTGCCACTGCTTCCCCTACCAAAACATTTAAAATTGTCTACTTGAATTCTGTTCAGACTAAAATTGGTGTAGGTCTGCATACTGTTTGGAATTCAGTTTGGGGGCTGATAGAAAACATTGTTAGGAAAACAGCTCCATTTTATTCGGGATGATTAGAAGGTGCTGACTTTAACTGAGGCCAAATTTGATATTCAAAAATCCATGCCTCCAATGACATACACAAATATTTGTCACATTTATATATTTCAAGTATTGATAGGCTGAAGTGGAGAATTTATTATACTGTGAAGCTTTACATTGAAAAAAAAGTATTCATAACTTTTGTGAGAGTTTGATCTCACAAGTGATCCCAGCAGTTGAGCAACTTCAATATTTAAAAAATTATGCTACACTTAAACAATTAGGGTTTATTTAGAAGCATACATTTTTTTTTGCCATCAGCCAGACATGGAACATTCTTGTAGTAGATTTGATTCTGAACTCTAATCAGAAAACATTTCAACAATATATTGAACTGAGTGGTGTAATCATTTTGATAGATGGCTTTTAAACTAAGATCCATTTAATTGGTTATTAATCAGGCTATGTCTAGACTGATAATGTGAAAGATTCTCCAAATATTTCATATTGGTGAGATGCTGAGTGTTCCTGAAGTGCTTTTAGATCATGGAGAATGGAGAAGGGGGATTATGTCTGGACAGGTTACTTAAAAAGTAGCTGCCTATTCATCAACTCGATTTAAATCTTGCAATTCTGTACAATGCTTTTCCCACTTGACTATAACAATGTGAAGTGGTTGACTAATTCTCTTGCACACACTGATTTTTAAAAAGAAAAAGGGTGGGAAATGGAAGGTAAAAGATTCACATTACATGGTATCTCACACTGATGGAATAGATAGGAGAGGCAGCCGTATGTAAGCCGAAACACTGGGTTTTCAGCACACAAAAGCAAGAGGACATTCTATACTGTTTGTTCTCTCTTTGTGTGCAGTTCATTTACAGGGCTGGTCTTGCTTGGGGTAAAAAAAAAAAGGCTTTATTTGTGTTTCATGGATGGGAGATTCTATTTCAAACTTTGGGGCTTGCCTGTTATGTTGAAAGGTAATGTTAATGTTTCCTGTGTGCCAGGCAGCATTGTTTTATGTGCAGTTGAACTCTGGATCTGAATGGTTTCCTGAGAGCCAAAACAAGGGGCAAATGATAAATTATAGAGAGGTGACATTCACATAACATAGGACAGGATGCAGAGGTGAAATTGACCGATTTGGAATTCTGGATAATGATTTTGATCAGGTCCAAGCTGTAGCTCAGGAGGGAGCACATGTCTTGCATGCAGGAGATTTCTGGTTCACTCTCAGCGTATTTAGTTACAGTAAACAATACTGAAGCTGGTGGGCCAGTATACTAAAGCCCATGTCACACTGCCCAACGGATGCAAAAAGGACACAACGGACGAGCAAAATGTTCCATCCATTGTTATCCGGTCTCAAAAGGGGCAAAAATTTGCATAACCGGAGTGGATAAAACGGACGCAGGGAGGACGCAGGTCGGATGCAAAGCGGATGTGGAACGGAAGCCCAGTGGATGGAAGTGGATGGGAGCGGATGGCACATCCGCTAGGCTTCCAGGGGGCCTCAGCAAAGTGGATGCGGAACGGATACAGCGGATGCACAGCGGACGCGGAATGGATGAAGCGGATGCACAGCAGATGCACAGCGGATGCAGAGCGGAAGCCTAATGGATGCCTGGCGTTAATTGCGCATGTGGGGAGGATGCATTGCGTCAGCCCCGCGGATATAACGGAAGCAGCTCGGAAGCAGGTCGCCATTCAGAGGAAAGACCTGCTGCCGGACGGATTGGCTGCCTTGCCTGCCCTGCCTGCATGTCTGCCTGCCAGCCTTGCTGCCAGCCTCCCTGCCAGCCTTGCTGCCAGCCTTGCTGCCTTCCTTCCTGCCAGCCTTGGTTCATGTCTGCCTGCAAGCCTTGGTGCCTGCCTGCCTGCCAGCCTTCCTGCCAGCCTTGGTGCATGCCTGCCTGCCAGCCTGCCTGCCAGCCTTGGTGCCTGCCTGCCTGCAAGCCTTCCTGCCAGCCTTCCTGCCAGCCTTGGTGCCAGCCTCCCTGCCAGTCTTCCTGCCATCCAGCAACCCCACAACCATGTGGAAGCACAGCAAGCCTCAGCCATTTGCTGCCAGCCCTTGCAAGAGGGACAGGGCTACCATCCCGCCCCCTGGCCCTCACTCTGGTTCTGCTGGGGCTTCTGCATCACGGGCTCGCTCTTCTGGGGCTGGGGCTTCTGCTGCTTCTGCTTCTGGAGGAGCTGATGACAAGCACTCCAGCACCAGCCACCTCCACAGCACCTGCACCCTTCACCCCTGAGACTGAGCGACCAAGAGGAGTGCCAGAGACTCATTTTTGTTTTATAGCTTGTTGTTAATAAAGTCTATTTATGATTCACACACTTGCTTCATTTCTTTTTTTTCATAAAGTCTTGCTGGAAACTTTTAGAAATGGTTTAAGCCTTTGCATGCTTGTGGGATGGGTAAGGATAGCTTTGGGATGGGTTAGGATACCTGTGGGATGGGTAATAGCTGTGGGATGGGTTAGGATAGCAGTGGGATAGATAAACCTCCAGTGCAAGCATAGTGGGACTGTATTGTCCACCCTCCCAGGTGCCACACCTATGGCCCTTTATTATCAATAATAATGTAATAATTATCCACACATGTCAACATAAACACAACTCTTTATTAAACGCCCTGTTCATTGTAGGCCAACCAAACATACATGGCCCAATCTCATCCGTGTGATGAGACAGGCTGAAGGAAGCATCCATTAAGCATTTACGATCCGGTCTTGCCACTCCTCTGCTCCAGCTGGGGAGTTGCACCAGTGTTTCAGAAGGTTGCGCTGCTTCTTCCCTTCACGTGAGGCTCCGTTGGGGCCTTGCACATCCTCAGTGTCGATTAGGTTTCGCCCTTGCCTCCATTCCCCAGGCTCCATGTCCCCATTGCCTTGTTGGAGGTCCACGAGCCTGTTCTGCAACACTGGGTAGCGGGTGTGCATGAGATTGTGCAGGATGCAGCAAGCTTCCACGATTCTCTTCTTGGTCTCTGGGCTATGCTGCATGTTGGTGAGAAGTACCTGGAACCTGTTGGCCAGTATGCCAAAGGCGTTCTCCACCACCTGTCTTGCCCTGAACAGCCTGTAGTTGAAGATCCTCTCTTCACAGGTGAGGTATTTGGAGGTGTAGGGCTTCATGAGGTAGGTTGTGAGGGAGAAGGCGTCATCCCCCACGATGAAGTAGGGCACATCTTGCGTGTCGTTGGGCAGCGGGTCTGGATCTGGGAAGCCCACCATGAGGTTGCCTTCCAGCCCCTCCTTGAGGTCACTGGCGTTGTATACCTGGGCATCTGAAGATGACCCGTTGCCTGAAGCATCGATGTACATGAACTTGTAGCCTGCATCGACCATGGCGAAGAGGATGATGCTGAAGAAGCCCTTGTAGTTGTGATAAGTGGACCCTGACTTGGCTGGAGCTTTGCAGGCCACGTGCTTGCCATCTATGGCTCCAACGGTGTGGGGGAAGTTCCGCCTCTGATACCACTGCTCTGCAACTTTCTTCCAGCCTTCTTCAGTGGAGGGGCACTGGAGGAGCTCCTCCTTGTATTCTTCGATGATGGCCTGCACCACTTCTCTGACCACAATGCTGATGGTGTTGGGTGGCACCCTCCAGCCGTACTGCATGCTCCTGTAGGTGGTCCCTGAGGCCAGGTGGCGCAGAGTGAGTGTCACCTTGAGCCCAGGTTCCAGGCTGGGCCGGAAGTTGGTGTTTGTCTTGGTCAACCTGGGTGTCAGCCGCTGCACAAGTTCGTCAAACATGGCTGGAGGCATCCTCATGAAGTTCTGGAACGCCCGAGTGTCTTTGCTCCTGAGCTCCACCATCAGCTTGTTGTACAGTCCATCCTCTGCTCTTCTGGCGAACCATCTTTGGACCCAGACTTTTTTTGGGTGCCTCCTTTTCTTCCCGTAGTAGAGTTCACAGAGCCTGTAGATGGTTTCGCACTGTTGCAGAAGGATGGTGGCTGCCGAAAGGACTTTGTCACAATCCACGGTGGACATGACTGGATGCTGTGGAAGAGGAAGAGTCAGATGAAGGCTGCAGAGGTCTGCAGCAGGGCTGCTGTTCTGAAAGTGAGATCCAGATGAGTTGCTCCCCCTTTTTATAGGCAGTATAGGTTTTCCCCTAGGTGTCCTTCTGCATCCTCTAGGCATCCTCTAGACATCCTTAATATCCGAGATAGGTCCCCTCTGCGAACGTTTTTTCCGCTTTAAACGCTTTGTTTCCATGCTGCATCCGTTCTGCATCCGTTCTGCATCTGTTCCGCATCCGTTCCGCTTCCTCCCTGCGTCCGGGCGGATGCGACTTGCGCGGATGCGTAGCAGATGCCTAGCGGATATAGCGGATGCGTAGCGGATGCGTAACGGATGTGTAACGGATGCGTAGCGGATGCAGAACAGACGAACTGGATACATTTTCCGTGCAAAAGTTTTGGGCAGCCCAAAACATTTGGAGCGGATGAAACGTCAATAAACGGATGCTGGACGGATAGAGAGGAAGCAAAATGGAGGCAGTGAGTACATCGCGTTTTCCAACGGATGGCAAGCTTTTTTGTCCATTTTACATCCTCTTTGCATCCATTGGTTCAGTGTGACATGGGCTTAACATAGTGCAAGGCAGTTTTCTATGAAACACTTGTACTCAGATATTATAACTAATTGGCTTCTTAACTTAACTGAACACTTAGGTGCTAGGTGGTGGTTTTTGTTGTTGTGTGGAATAGAATGTATGGTTTCCGAGCTCTTAGGGTTTTTTTTTTCCCTATCTTGCTGGGGAATAGCAGAATTTTTAATACATCTTTTTGGAGCATTAGTCCCAGACATCTTTGGTGATTCTCAGTCATCCAGGTCATGATTGTCCCAAAAGTGCTTTTTTTCAAAAGGCAAATGGACTTGGTTTCTTCAAGAAGCAAAACCTACATAGATTGATAGTCATCTCCAACAGAAAAAATGGCTATGCATTCCTAGTCCATCTTTTTTGAGGAAAGATCATTCCTATACATGTTATTTATGCTTCTTTTCCAACAGAAACACTCTGAAGATAGCTAAGTGTGTGCAAGAATTGTATATCCCAAAGTATGTTAGAACACATTAATAATCCAATGTTGAAAAATAACACTGAAGAAATGAATGGTATTCAATGGCATTAGAGCCAGAAGAGTCTAGTGTCTGTATCAAATATTGACCTGATCAACCGCTATGACTTTCTGAATCCTGATTGCAGTGTTTCTGCTTGTCAAATTTAAAACTTATTTGCCTTTATAACCTTGCATCATATTCAGTTTAAACTTCTGAATGTCTTTTAATAATCCTACCATTGGTTCAAGGTTGATTCAGTCTTCCATCCTTCTGAGGTTGGTAAAATGAGTTGGGAGCAATATGCTGACTCTGTAAACTGCTTAGAGAGGGCTGTAAAGCATTGTGAAGTGGAATATAAGTCTAAGTGCTATTGCTATTGCTATTGCTATCAAGCAGTTACTTTATATTTCTGATTATTTTTGTAATTTTCTCGTAAGTACCACTTATGCTGATCATTGCTACATTCATTTTTGTTCCTGTTTGCCCAGCATTTCATTTTTAACATTTTGAATGTAAACCTCTCTTCTTTTTAGTTCTTAGGAGGTGATCTTTTTCCAGAAAAATGTCATGTGTCCTCAACACTGCAACCTTTGTATTAAAATATATATATATTTCAACTTGCAAAGCTATTGTACAGTGACTTTATATTTTTTGGAGTATTTGTTTCTGGAGGAGATTCCTCTAATGCTCTATAACTATTTTTTGTTTTGTTTTGCCAGACAAATTGTTTCTGAAACTTCCCATTCTCAGTTTATGAGACAAAAGTGGATTTCAAAAGCTGAGTTATATGTTCAGCAGACTGTGGTTGGTTTGACAGAATCACGACAAGCTGCAGGTGGGGTGTTGCATGTGTTAATGCTCTCCCAGGAGCTTGATTCTGCTGATGCTGTGATTTTATATTGTGAGGCTAATCTCTGTGTTAGAAAAAGTAATTTAAGTAGGGGTTGCAATGAGAAAGGAAGAGTTCTGCTAGTAAGTTTCTTCAACCATGCATGCAAATAAGATTAGGTAAAGCTTTCTAAATCCTTCTATATAATGGAAATATTTCTCGACATATAAAGTTGCCTCGTAGTGAGCCGGTCCATTAGTTCATGTAACCCAGCAATATCTCCAGTGACTAACCATAGCCCCTGAAGACAGGGATGGGCAACATTTTGGAGCATTGTGGATAGAAAGACAGAGGACTGCAGTGAATAGCTGGTAACGTCATGTCCACATTTAAGTGGGCAATGCCTGGTTTTTCAAGGTAGGATTTGGAAATTGGTGTTTATTTTCTTTATTATTTTAGATGCATAAAGGAAGTCTGAGGGATTATACTTTCCATTTTTCTGTGGGGAGTGGGAATGCAGAAAACGGTACTGTTATGAATTGGTCAGTGCATGCTTCTGGGAGGCTCAGATTGTCATAAAAAAAGAGGTTCCTAGAGATGTTGTAGACTGAATCAAGAAGTAAAATGGAGAGAAAGTCTAAGCTATTTATTGAATGATCTTGTAGATTGTTAGCAAGATGAAGCATTTTGGAAGGCCTGCGACTGAGCAATCCTGATTATGGAGTTTGTTTGTGAGATTAATCTATGGAAGAAAGACCATCAAGATGTCCTACATGGGAAGAAGGCGGAGCCTCCTCACTGACGGACTGTAGATCGTGACTCTCTGCGGCTATGGTCCGTGCTCTTTCGTTGGAGAGCCCCGATTATTATAATTAGGGGCTGAAGCTGCCTTGGAGGGGTGGCGGAGTAAGGGGAAGCCGCAAGCCAGGTTGAGGGGAGCCGCATTTCCCCCACTGGGCTTGGTCTCCCCCCCCCGAAGACGACTGCAGTGGTGGTTTAAAATGGCCACCCCGAAGAGGAGGACTCAGATGGATGAAGATTTGTGCAGGAGGGAAGAAAGGGGTGGATAACACCTGAACTGGAACAACTGGGCAATACAACTAAATAAAAGTACCCTGGGATTAAGGTAACATGGAATTTTTAAGAAAAGTGAACGGAGAAATTACAAAGGGACAGGAAAAAAAAATAAGAAAATATTTTTGACAGCTAAGCGGGGCTTCGAACCAGGAAAGGAAGAAGCCAGAACTAAAGATTTAACTAAATTGGACTAAAATATTTTGGCAATAAACAGGCATAAAATAAAGCTGGACTTAAGATTGTCAAATTATAATAATAATAAAGTTTACAAATTGGAGACTGGACTGTGCTAGAATATTGGGGTTCAAAAAACCCTCAATAAAAAAATAGGGGAAAAAGGTGAAGACTTTATATAATGGAGAGTGCTACCTTTTGACAAAAACTTGAGCTCAAACAAAAGGGAAAGCATCCTGTTTTTGTATGAACTTGTGTGGATATAACATTCAAGAAATACTGAAACAAAGTAAGAATCTTAGAAAGTGAAAGCAGAATCAGAATAAAGAAAAAAGCAAGGAAAGACTGATTGGAGATTGCTTGATGTTTTTGGTATCGACCCTCGGCTGGAATAATTGAGAACTTTAGAAAATTGAAAGAAGAAAGAAGGAAAATAAAAGTGTTTTTTTTTTTGTGGACTTTAACGATCATAAAATATAAGAGTATGTAATGATGACATCTCTTCGGGAATTAAAAATGGAACTTAAAAATATGAGAGAATTACTACAGGAAAGAGGCAAATCACTGCTCTGTCTTAGAAAAAATGGAAATGGAAACTGAAGAATAAGAAGAAAGAGCTTCAGAGGAGGAGGAGTCGACTCAAGAAGACATTTTAAATAGACAGTTAACACAAAGAACACTACAAAGAAGTGGGGAAAGAAGGAAGGTTAAAAAGTTGAGACTTAAGAAGGCAATCAAAAAGGGGAATACCTGTGAAGTTTGGAAAGGCAGAAAGACCCAGCAGAAAAGGGGAAAGGAAGATATCAAGAAAGAGAGGGATATAAACTAGAATGAGAAAAGATATGGGGAAAAGAGGGGGAGGAGAAGCAGGAAGAAACAGGTACATGAAATCAAGAAATACGGAAATAGTAAAATGTTGAAAAGAAATTGCTTTTTCAGAGGTAATGGTTGATGAATTAAAAAGGGAATTCTGCAGGGTGACAAGGGGTAATAAGAATATTTCTGCAATTAAAAATATTTAGAAAATAGGGTAATATAGATACTGACAACTCTTATTAAAAATTAAGGGGGAGAAATATGCTGCGGAATCCAAATGAAAAGATGTAATGATTATTATTATAACTTCTTAAAAATAATGGTTTATTGGGAATCAAGATGAGGGAATAAAGGTATATTTTAACCATTGAGGTGTCACACTCAAAGCAGTAAAAGGGGGGAAACCTACACTTGTTTGTTTTTTTTCTTTAATGTTAAAACTTGTATTAATCTAGAATTTATAAAAAGAATGTGTAATGGAAAGGGAATATGACAGACTAAAGAACCAACTAAATTAATAAGTTAATATAGACTATTAAAAGCAAGGAGAGACATTGGTCACCTTATTATTATTATTATTATTATTATTATTATTATTATTATTATTCAAACATATTGTTTATCTTTATTTTTAAAATAAATATTAAAGGATTATATTTGAAATAATTGAAATGAAACAAAAAGATGTTTCAACTGAGATTAATGAAAAAGGCTAGAATTAATGTGTTTGTTTCACTCCTTACTGAAAATTTGGAATGGAAAAGGTAATAATAGAATTAAGTATGCATATATGAATGTATAATTGCTGTCATATTGGTATATAAAGGTGATGACCCGGAAATGTGTTGTCCACTAAAAAGAGATTTTTGTTTTTAATGTGAAAAACTGAATAAAATTTGTTAAAAAAAAAAAGATGTCCTACATGTTTGCCAATTTAGAAAGAATAAGGGATATAAAAGGAAGGGACAGTAGATTAGTTCTTTTTTCTATTCCTAATGCATAAAATACTTAAGAAAAAAAGAAAAATCACCCTACTGAAGAGATCCAACATGTGAAGGTAATATTCAGCCTAAGAGCAAATTGGTTAGCCAAGACAAGCCTCCTTTCCTGCAAGCATCAGTTCAATGAAAACTATTTAGAAACCAGTATTTCTTCCTAAGAGTTAGCTGTACCGCAAGCAGCCTGATGGTTCTGGATCACCAAACAGCTCTCTCTGAACTGCGACTTGTATCTATAATTTATTTAGTGGAACCAGAAGGGATGGCAGTTTTCTCTTTCAAGCCAAATATTTCTGCTTGTACTCGTCTTCCCTTCAGAGTCTCTCAGTCGGACAAAATAACTTTTAAAAGACCTTCTCTCCCCCCCCCCCCCCCGCCTTTATCCTGTCCTACATCTTCATAACCATTTATTTTCATAAAGTTAGCCTGGGGGCAGTGATGACCTCAACATAATAATGATCACTCGTGGTGGCAGCTGTACTTTCACAGGGGGGGACCCAGAACTGAACAAGGACAAGCTTGCGTCTGGGCTGGTGTTCTCCCTGTGACAATCCTCACCCCCATCTCTCTGAGCACATTTCCGTGGTGTGGGTGTTTGACAGGATTTTTCTTTGAAACTGGCTACAAAGAAGTCGGGAAGGAATAACTGGGCAGCAGCAGGAATTAGAAGCCGGGGTGAACAAGGCAAGGCTGCTCCATTGAACCACAGAAAACTAAGCAAGCAGGACCTCCCAGGATTCTCTGGGTTAGAGGGAAGGACTCAATTACCATCACCTTGGATCCTGTTCTGAAAGGTTCAGCAACCATTTAAAATGTGCCGTAATCATCTTATTTGAAACATCTGTGCTCTTAGGAGTTCATTCTTTATTTAAGTTGGTTTGTTTTGCATTTTTGCAGATACTTTCAAGAAACTAAGGTGAGTGGGGAAAGGAGCACTTTCTTAGAAGAATTCTATTTTGAACATTGGCTTTTGGCCCATTGATGTTGAATGGTAATGTTTTTGTCCCCCCCCCCCTCCCAATGCAATGACACATATCTAAGAAATGGGCCAGCCTGAGAATCATTTCTCACAAGACAAGAGGAGGCCAAGATAGTTTTTTTTTTTTTTTTTAAAGAGGCAGACCCATCACAGAGCAGAGACTGCCAGCTGGCTTGTCATATGCATCTATGTCTTCAAAAATGAGTTGGGCTCCTGCCTGGATTACATTTGTTTTATCAGGCATTACATGTGCGCAGTAACAATGCAACATGTGAAAGAGCCCCCACCTGTTGCCCAAAATTGTCCCGGGTCAGTGTGACATGGGCTTTTGTACAATACATGTGGATGCTATTTATTTCTTCATTGAAACTATTTAGTGGCAATGCTAAAGTGAATTATGAGATCTTCAGATTGCCTAATTTTAGAGACCAGCTTTGGAAAGAGGAACTGGATGTATGTGTCAGTCCCAGGAGGCATGTTGTGGCATGGAGCCAGCAGGGAGGTATGAAATGCCAAGTCCTACATGCAGCTTTGTTGCTGCAGCTGAGCCTAAAAACAGGCTTGGTAGGGTCTGACAGGCACTTTCCATCTATCTTAGTGTGCTCATCAAAACATGAGATATCCCCAAATGAGAGATTGTTTCTTTATGTCCTTTTATTGCCCAATGCACTTGTGACATGTGTGGAGAATAAAAGAAACTTTTATCAATTCCATCCACTTCTGTTGATCCAAGGCAGATGTATTTTCTGATCCTTGTCTCTAATAAAGTCACAAGTCCTTTTTTTGGCCTTTAGAAATTGTTTTCTTCAAGTATAATCAAGAGTTGATAGAATTGTCATTCCCATATATTCAGTTTCCTTCTCCCTAGAAAAGGAACTAAACTGTAGTTACATGTAATACATTACACAGAAATGTACCTTGACATGTCTCTGATTTTTGATGTAGTATTCATAGAAATGTGCAATTCTGGGATGTTGTCCTAACATAAGCAGAGGGTTAGTCGTAGCACTGATGTTCACCAGATATTTACTTATTCTAATAGATATTATTTTGTTCTTTATTAGGTTACAGAATAACCAGGCAAAATAGCATTTATTTATTTATTTTCAGTCGTATTGCCTTATGGCCCGAATAGGGTATTACATCTTATTAAAATAACTGGTTAGTACTGGTCCTCCACGCATCACCAGTAACTTTCTGGATGCAATTCAGGGCAAAAATTTTAACTTACAGAGTCAGATATGGCTTGGCTTGAGTACCTACGAAGTACCTATTTGGCCTAGAATTGGCCTGTTTGGTGCATATATTTATGAGGGGTGAACGAAGCAGGGATTTGCAGATAATGCTTTTCTTTCTTTGTTCTTATTTTAACAAACAGTCTTTTTGAGGCTAATTTAGTGTCCACTCTGATGGCTTTCTTGAATTTATTAAAAACTGAATTGTTTTCACAGAATGTTTGGGAATGGATGAATGAGAAAACCCTTTCGGTTGTTTTTTGTTTGTGTGTGTGCCTTCAAGTCAATCTGGACTCTTGGTGACTGCCTGTTCAAGTGGTAAGTTCAGGACTATCTGTGTACCATTATCCTTAATGAGAACTCACATTACCTTTGGTCTTTCAAATCAGGGGAGGACAAGTTATTTTATGATAACTAAATAAAGCAGATACTTCATGCAGTTGTTTTCAGCAATGAAAAAGAGTGGGCAATGCAGGAAAATATATCCCTATTTTAATTTGTGAGAAATTTAGAAGAGTTCGTTGTTACTCAGCTACTGTAGATAGTTGTCCTTGTCTGATTGACTGAATTCAAAAAAAGGCAGAATCAGATTTATGTCAGTCACTTGGATGGAAGGCCACTAGGAAATCTCAAGGGATTGGGCTAGACTTGGAAATTAAAAAAAAAAAAACTCAGAAAAAGACACTTCTGTGTTGTTGCCAAGAATGCTACATGGATGTGTTTTTAAAGTCACCAGGAGTTGAGTTCAACTTGAAGGAGACTTTACTTTTATGATGTTGCTAGCATTACAGGTCAGTCATATTTTTTATGGCATCCTCTCCCTTCTGTTCAGTCTTGTGTTTGTCTTGCAACTTGCCAAATTTCTCCCCAAAGGCAGACAGATTGCTCTATGAAATCCTGATCTGTTATTTTTGTATAATACATTTAAGCACAGGGGTTGTCAAAATATACCTATCATTTTAAATCAGACTTCCCCAATCTGCAGCTACTCTACTTATGTTAGGATGACAAGCCCCAGAATTCCACTGGCTTTGAATTCTGGGAGTTGTATTTCTAATGTATATGGTGGCAGCAAGTTTCAGTGGTTTTAATGAACTTACTCAGCCTTAAAGTTAGGAAAAATATGGCTCCAAATGTTTTAAGGATAATTAGTCTTTTTCAGGAGGGGTGCAATGGCTCAGCAGTTAAAGATGCTGAGCTTGTCAGCTGGAAAACTGACAGTTTGAGTTTGAGACTCAACATCACTGCATAAAGGGGTGAGCTCCTATTCCTTACCCCAGCTCCTGCCAATCTAGCAGTTTGAAAGCATGTAAATGCAAGTAGATAAATAGGTACCACTACAGTGGAGAGGTAATAGCATTCCGGATGCCTTGGCGCATAGTCATGCTGGCCACATGACCACATAAATGTCTTTGGACAATGTTGGCTTCCACAGCTAATAAATGGAGATGAGCACCGCTTCCAAGAGTCAGACATGACTGAACAGGAGAAACATTCACTTTTTAGTTCATTTTCATTCACTATTTTTATATGCCTCTGTCTCTGTCTATAATGCTTTGTGTTGATTTGAGAGCCCCCTTAAAGAATTGTAAGCTAAAAAAAAATAGGACCCCATCTGTGACATTTAAGTGGAAGTGAGACAATGGAGCCAATAGCAGTTCCAGTTTAGATAGTCAATACAAATATTGTTAGTGTAGTGATTGATCTTGCAAGGAGACTTATAACAATGCAAATGGCTGTCCCCTGAAGACTAGTCAATATAATATTACAGCACCTTACTTTGGCCCAGTTATTTCTTTGCAACATCATCCCAGCTGCTCTTCTGAAAGCTTCTAGGACAACTCTGAAAGTTGTCAGAAGCTTCCATGAATGCAGTTATAATTTTTGTTATAGTAGTGAGTTTTCTTCACTGTAGTATTTACTTCATTTTAGCGTGATAGGCGGAGACTGGACCTTTACTGAATCCATCATGTGAAGCAGGGGTGGGATTCTACTGGTTTTCACCTATTCGCTAGAACCGGTTGTTAACATTCTAAGCAGTTCGGAGAACCAACGGTTGTTAGAAGAAATTACTGGCCTAATCCTGTAAGGAAGGCAGGAAGGAAACATTCTGGTGTTGCTTCCAGAAACTGCCTCTCCCTTAACCCTTATTACATTCTTGGCAGGACTAGACTTCCTGTCTCAGGAACGTCTCTGGAGTTTTTTTCCCCTCCTTTGCTGGTACTTTGTTTGTGTGGAGTGACCATTCAAAGTTACAATGGCACTGAAAAAAGTGACTTATGACCATTTTTCACACTTACGACTGTTGCAGCATCCCCACAATCATGAGAGGCCAGGTGAGGAGATGCGTGCCTCGATGTGAGTGATGTTGAGTTGGCCACACCCAGCCAATAACATGACCACCAAGTCACACCCACTAACTAAGACACACCCACAGAACCGGTTGTTAAAAAAAATGAATCCCACCCCTGATGTGAAGGTGGAGGAGGCTTAAATACCCTCCAATCCTTTTCCATATGTGCAGAGTCATAAAATACAACAACATATCTATTGGTGCCAGCACAGGCTTTTTTATTTCCAAATATCTGTGTGTGTGCATGCGTGTGTGTGTGTATGGCTGGAGAAGAAGAGTGCTTGAGAATCTTTTTTGCTAGTGGCAATCACAAACGGAATTTGCATCTTCCCTAAAATGAAGCATCTTAAGTTGGCCATGTCAGGCAGGGAAATTCACAGAAGAAAGCAATTATGTTTGGAAAAATTAATGGTAAAAGGAAACCATGCTGCCAAAAACACAGTGGTTGGACACCATCAAAACTGACACAGGCCAGAGCACAGAAAACTCAAAGAAGTAGTGCAAGATCAGAAGATGTAGAGACACCTGGCCCATAGAATCGCCAAGGATTGGACACAATGAATGGACAGCATCATCAGAACAATTAAAACATGTTTTCTGAACAGTTTTTATCCCAGAGCTATAATTGCAAACAATGAACTTAAGGACCATCATCAGTGAGCTGTTGGGCAGTGTAACTTGGTATGTTGTGTGGGTGCTTGTGTGTTTTGAGGAGGTGGGGAATTTTGGCGGGTGGGGGGACGTGTTTGGGGATTGTCGTGTGTGTGTGCATCAGTGGTGGAACTCAAAAATTTTTACTAAAAAATTTCTTTGGGCGTGTTCTGTGGGCGTGGCTTATTTAGTGGGCATGGCTTGGTGGTCATATGACTGAGTGATTGGGTAGGTGTGGCTGGTGGCCATGTGACTGGATAGACATGGCTTGATGGTCATGTGACTGAGTGGGTGTGGCCAACTTAATGTCACTCACTTCAAGGGCTGCCTCACCTGGCCCCTCCCCTCCCAGCCATTCCTTGTCACCCAGCCTCAATTTATCTATAGTTCTAATGTTGTTTACCTTTTTTGACTTTACTATCTGCATACTATGGATGTGCTTTCATGGACCACTAAAAGGAGGAAATGGCTCACATGCTTTACTCAAGAGTGTGATAGGCCACAGGCTTTTAAGGGGCCGCCACAAAGAAAGGGGGGGGATGTATTTTCCAAAGCACCAGGAGGCAAACAAGAAGCAATGGATGGAAACTGAACAAAGAGAGAAGCAACCTAAAAGAAACTTTCTGACAGTGAGAACAATTAACCAGTGAACCTGCTTTGTCCCCTGAGGTTCTGGGTGATCAATCACTGGAAATTTTTAAAAGACTGGACAGCCATTTCTCTGGAATGGTATAGGGTTCCCCCAAAAGTCCCTTCTAAGTGTTATTCTGTTATTCTGACACCATTCCCAGGACCTCTACTCAGAGTTTGGCATCCTCAGTTTTCCTGCCTGAGCAGGGGCTTGGACTAGAAGACCTCCAAGGTCCCTTTAAACACACATGTGTTTAGGCTCTGGACTATAGACACTGAATGCATGTAAACCCTGAAAAATATGTGGTAGCCCTGTGCAAAAGAAAGGCAGTAGAATCACTCTAGTTATAGGGACAGTGTAAAATATTAACACATGATAAATAATGGAACAATTAAAAATAATAACACAGAGTTTTCTCTGGCTATCTCTCTCTCTCCCTTCCTTCCTATTTCCTTTTCTTTCTTTTTCTTTCTTTGTCTCTTTCTGTCTTTCCCTCCCTCCCTCCCTCCCTCCCTCCCTCCCTCCCTCCCTTCCTCTCTCTCTCTCTCACACACACATACACACACCACACACATTCTCTCCCTTTTTCTTTCTTTCTCTTTCTTTGTCTCTTTCTGTCTTTTCCTTCCTTCCTTCCTTCCTTCCTTCCTTCCTTCCTTCCTTCCTTCCTTCCTACCTACCTACCTACCTTCCCTTCTCTCTCTCTCTCTCTCTCTCTCACACACACACACACACACACACACCACACACCCTCTCCCTATTTCTTTTTCTTTCTTTCTTTCTTTCTCTCCCTTCCTCTTTCTTTCTTGTTCTTTTTTTCTTTATTTCTTCTCTCTCTCTCACACACCCACCCACCCCTGTCAGCCTTCATTCCCTCTCACTTCAGCCACTTTATTCACAAGGGGAAACAAATCCAGCATTGGGGAAGTTTTGCAAGTTAATGAACACACATTTGTACAACTCATTCAAACTTCTTTGTGGCTGGATTCCCCCCCCCCCCGCCAGCGTTCATTCCCTCTCACTCCAGGTACCTTACTCACAAGTAGAAGTGATACTTCTAGTGTCCATGAAGAATCCAGCCTTGGAGCAGTTTTGCAGGTTAACGGACCGCTGCTCCGCCCACAGTCATGTGTTTTCAAGTGGCTGCTTGAAAATGCATGGCTAGGGCGCAGGAGCAGTCCTCCTTTAAACTGAGGCGAGCGAGCATCGGGTGGGCGGGGCAAGCGAGTGAGTGGAAACCAGGTGACCAGGTTGGGGGCGTGGCCAGCCAGATGTTGCTACCGGTTCGGCAATCCACACCAAATTCTTGCTATCGGTTCACCCGAATAGGTGTGAACTGTCTGAATACCACCTCTGGTGCGTGCATGTTGTGTCTGGTCTCTGGGTGTTATGTGAATTTCATTGTATATATACTTTGTACACACATACAATGACAATAAAGAATTCAAATTCAAATTCATCTGAAACTAGATTGAAACAAATCAGAAAGTCACGGTATATTAGAGGTGTGGTGGTGTAGTGGCTAGGATGCAGGACTGCAGGCTAACTCATTGCTCACTGCCAGGGTTTTGATCCTGACCAGTTCAAGGTTTACTCAGCCTTCTTTCCTTCTGAGGACCCAGATGGTTGAGGGCAATATGCTGATTCTGGAAACAGTTTAGAGAGGGCTGTAAAGCACTGTGAAGTGGTATGTAAGTCTAAGTGCTATTGGCTATTGCTAGTATACAAATAGTATCTATTAAAAATTAACTCATTCATTATCATAGCTTTCCCAATTTTTGCACAGATAGCTACTTTGTACAAAACTAATACCCACCTGGCAGTGATAGTCATTACAACTGGATTAGCAATACGCATTTCAAATGCAGAAATGTACGCTGTATTTTCTACCCAGTGAGCATGCAGTGCTAAAAAAAGAAAGACTAAAAAAAAGGTCTTTGCATTCTCTTTCAATGAAGCTTGTTGGACCTGTAATTCATACACTTCACATTTTATCAAAAAGTGAAACCTCAAGATGAATTTGCAAGTTTTCAGGTTGCTTTTCTGGGATTGTCAAAGAAAGTGAAAAGTGTTTTTAGGAGAGGGGCGAAATTTCATGGGAGTGGTAAGTGTGGCAGTCTGCCCTCTTTAGATCATGGGTTAGAGTCATTTGTCTTCTGAAGAACATTTTGTAGTTTAGTTGCAGCAGGAAATAATGCGGTTGCTTATTTAGCCTTGAATGTTGAATTTTAAAAAAAAGTAATGCTTTGAGGAGCATAGCTTTCACGAAACTGCGGTGGTATCTGATTTAATGCAACTTCAATAGAACTTATAAAGCTTTTAGTAGACCACTCTTTATTTGGGCAGATGTTTAACCATAGTTGATAAACAAGTCAGGATTGAGTGTGTGCATTCATTTTGGGATTACTAATTTCAGAGTTGAGAACCTTTGTCTAGCTATCCAGTTTCCTACATGGTTACTTGGAAGTAGAACCTACTGACCTAAGTGCAACCAACCTAAGCTTTGCTGTGTTTAGGACTGTTGTCTGAATAGTTGTAAAAATGTTAGTGAAATGAGAACCAACGATTTTTTAAAATGTAGTCTGTGATCCTAAAAATAATTCAGGTGTGTAAAAGTCTGCAGAGATTCTCAGTCATGGCTGTCCCAAAGGTGCTTTTTCAGGAGACAACTGGACTTTATTGTTTTTTTTTCTTTTGAAGACATTTTGTTTCTTGGATGAGAAATGTGAAATGTCTTCAATAGAAAAAACAAGAAAGTCCAGTTGCCTCCTGAAAAAGCATCTTTGGGACAATTCAGGTATTTGGGCAAGTAACTTACCTAATTCAGTAGGTTTCCTTTTGAATAGATTCAAAAAAAAATTGCCATATGAGGTTACATTCTATGCCATCACTTAACAGTAAATCACATTAACACTGTTTCAAAGTTGCAATGGGAACAACTTTTTGCTTGGGACAAATATGGATTAAATTAATCTCTTTTTGAATAAGTATGTGAACTAGATTGCAGTTAACTCTCACTGTTTCTCACTGGTAATAGTGTTTCCTGGTTAAAAATGAATAGAAAATACATGTACTGGTAGAGAAATGTTAAAAAAAAATATCCTTCAAAAATGTATACATTGAACTAACTTGTAAGAAATAAACAACTGTGTATCAGAAAAACGCCAACAGAATTCTGTATACATATTTTTTAAGCTGGTTGTTTGGAAATTGCATAAGAAAACAGGGTGGAATGAAAAATGAGCAATTCAGAGAAACTAAATCTGACAGATTTGGCTACCCCTAATTCAGAGTAGAAAGTAATAGGATTGCAGTGCTTGGCTGCAATCCTATGCATATTTATTTCGAAAGAAATGTCACAGAAACCTGGAGACTTTTTTACCTTAATATAGATTCATAAGACTGGGTTATGTATAATTTTTATTGTTATGCTCTTATTCCTGAACCTTTTAACTTTTCTTGGTATTGCATTTTCTAGACTATCCTTGTGATCTAAGAAGATTTGAAACATAATGTAAAACTTATTTTTTATTTATTTGAGTCCTGCCTTTATTGTTTTTGCAAGTAACTGAAGGCGGCAAACATATCCAACACACCTTCTAGCTCCTAATTTCCCCATAACAACCTGTGAAGTAAGTTGGACTGAAAGAGAGTGACTGAATAAGTGAATAAGAGAGTGAATGAACAAGAAAATTCCTTATTTTGATGAGGATAGAACAACTGGAAATACTTCATATTATCTTCTGTGCATAAACTACCTTTATGGATCATACAGTAAGTGACATACAGCAATGAGGTGTCATCAAGCTGGGTTTCTTTCCTGCACAAACTATTATACCTATTTTTCTGATGCTTAAATGTAAGGCTTTGTAAGCTAGTATGCAAGCCCATCCTCATTTGGGGGGAGGGGAGATAGATGGAGGATCCTGGATTGCAGAATTAATTAAACTGCACCTGTTTTTTCTAATTACTTCATTGAAATCTGTCAAAATTTAATAATATTAATTTGATATTAGCATCTATAAAAGATTTTTGAGAAATTTAAATTGGGAATATAGTTACTTAGTGTAAATTATTGTTATTTGTCCTAATTTAGGGAAGAATGTGTTATGCTTTTCTTTTATCTCAGAATTCATTGAAGTATGATCTTTATGTTTTTATGCAATATATATATATGAAGAGTAAGGATTAATTAACACTAGCGAAATTAATTTACTAATGGCTTATAAAAGGGGTATAAAAGACAATCTAAAAGCCTGGCTGAATTGTTTTCAGCAATCGTTTTCTTTAGAATATCTTGATACTGCAGCCTGTGATCACTTTCTCTACAAAGTTCCTTAAAAGTTCCCATTGGAGATTGATCAGAAATTATCTAGTGCCAATGACTGCTTCTTCTTGTATAGGTGGCAAAGCACCACTTTCTTCAGGGCTGATGGAACCATCTCCTCTCTCAAGGATGACTTCACCATCATTTGGACCCAACCACATCATTTTTCAGGAGGCATTGAGTGGTCAGGAGGGATGAGGCTCAATGAACAGTGCTAAGTCCATATCTGGTTCCTCAAGACTTAAACTCAAACTCCTCCAGATAACTAAATCAGACTAAAGATTGTCTGTTAGTTAACCTCAACAAGAGATGCATATCCAGAATACAAGACAGAGTAGATCTAAGCAATTTTATGCATTAGGTGTCTAGAATAATCTTCACAAGGTCTTGCATATGTTTCTCGGATCTTTCCTCCTCTGACTGGGTCACCCTGAATAGGCTGAAAGCTGGTGTTCTGCAGATACTGTAAGAATGGATAAATAATCCTAGTGTTTGTTGTTCTTATAGTAACATTGTAGTCCACAATAAAGTCTTAAATGTGTTTAGTCTGACTTGATCCAGCAAACTCCATGGTGGCCATGAATTCCTCAGCCACTGTAGCCAACATCTTGAAAAGGTTGTAGCCTCCCAGCACCAAGATCCTAAGATATTCCACCACAAGATTTTGTAGCATGAATAAAAAAGCATATTTGTGTGACTGTCTGTCTCCAGTTATCTATGCCTATCTTATGAACCTGACAAATTGCCATGTTCCTGGTCTTATCCTTTAAATGGACATCTTATAGAACATAGGATATGTTATATTGTTTTATCGTTTTCCTTTATAGTTGATGGTTTTGTTCTTTGTTTTAACTCTAATCACTATTAGATGGTTCAACCATACCAATGGAAAGTATCTATTTGTCTTTCCAAGACTTTTCCCTCACTTCTTTTTGGAAGATGCTTGTATTTTTGTCTTTGCTCTACTCAGTTCCAGAGCATGGCCTTTGGAATGTCAAATGACATTGGATTTGGTTCCTGGATGCCCAAAGTTGACCATCGATTTATAGTTGTTCCAACCCAATGAAATGTTGTAAATAAATTGTAGAAAGGGCCTTGGGATTCGGTCATTCCATCCACCAGTCTGTCAGCAAGATGACTTTCCAAAATAGGATGGAACAGGGCCTAATTTGTGATGGAAAAAAACCCCAACAAAACAAAGATTTAAAATGGGCTGGATTTGGGGGGTAGGAGAGAAAATCCCTCAATGCATCATTATAGAAGAGGCAACTGTGTCGTACCTTGGAATGGTGCCACTGCTCTATTCTTAAGACCCTTCCTCCACCTCCCCCAGTTGCATGAACCAGGGCAGAGCAGCTGTGAAGGGGCTACAAAGAATTCCAGAATGTATTAGAAATCTGTAGAGAGTCTCAGTCATCCAGATCATGGTTGTCCCAAAGCTGCTTTTTCAGGAGGCAACTGGACTTTCTTATTTTTTCTTTTTCAAGATGTTTCACTTCTCATCCAAAAAGCTTCTTCAGCTCTGACAGGATAGAATAATCCTTCCATTCCCCACTGTCCTGTCAGAGCTGAAGAAGCTTCTTGGATGAGAAGTGAAATATCTCCAAAGAAAAAACAAGGAAGTTCAGGTGCCTCCTGAAAAAGCTCCAGCATGTATTCTTTGCTGTGTTAATGCATTAAAGTGTCTAGGTTGGAAATGTGGCGTTGAAATATGCCTCTTTAGTTTTAAATGCACTGCTCCCTTGCAGAGACGGCTATTACCAGTACTACATTGGCTACTCATGTCTTATTCATAGTGCCTTTTCTGTTTTGTTTTGTTTTTAATTTCTGTTCAGTCATGTCCAATTTTTGGAGACTGCCTGGACAAATCCCCGCAGTTTTCTTGGCAAAGTTTTTCAGAAGTGGGTTTGCCATCTCTTCCTTGCTAGGGCTTAGAGAGTGTGACTAGCCTAAGGTCACCTGCTGGCTTTGTGCCTTAGGCAGATCTAGGAGTCACAGTCCCCTGTTTCTAGCCTAATGCCTTAACTACTACACCAAACTGGCTCTTTTCTGTAATTCCAATATTGCAAATGGTTTGTATAAAGTTCATTTGAAATATTTATGGCTGTGACAAGCTATACTATCTCTATATCAGTGTTCTGTGCAAAGAAGCCACAGGACAGGGTAGCCCTCAACCCATGGCTGTTTGTTTAGTCACTGTTTGAAGTTACAGTAGAGCTGAAGAAAAGTGACTTTTGATGGATCCTTGCACTTGTGACTGTCACTGCTTGGCAATTGGTGGATTTGCTTAACAACTGTGGCAAAAAGTCATAAAATGGAGCTGCTTAACACACTTAGGTGCCACATTGCTTTATGATGGAAATTCCGGTCCCAACTGTTGTCATAAGTTGAGAACTACCTGTAGGTCAATACAGTCCTGATTATATCATAATTCAGATTGTCATTGGATTATGACAGAAAGAATTATACAGATACAAACAAAAGCAGTTGAACTGCTGGACTAATCCAGGGTAGAACTCCATATTTCTGAGGGAGAAAAAAACAATACTTGCTACTGGAAGATCTTTATGACAGTATTTTAAAAGTTGGCCCATTTTCTTTAATGTTTAATCTAAAGGGGCCATCTTTGGCCATGACATTAGTGGGCAATGGTTTCCCTTCAACTTTTGAAAAGATAACAAGAAAATATTATAATTTAAAGTGCAATCCTGGGATCTAAGGGATTTTAGCATTTAGTGAAAATGCTTCCCTGCCTGGGTAGAAGATTTCATATTAAAAAAAAAAAAGGTATCTGTTAACCAAAGTCTTTCACACAGATTAATTTTCTGGTTTGTTCTTTATATCTGCACTCATATCACTTTCCTGGGAGTAAATCACATGGGCTACATGTATTTTACTTTGAAGTATACTTTTATTTAAGCTAAACAGATCCAACTTTCTCAGCTGTTTTCATAAGATTTTTTAAAGAAACATTTTCATCTGTAAGTGTAAATATTGTCTTACTGGGCATAAGCCAAGTAACTGCTTAGGATCATAGAGATAGCTTGCTCCAGCCCAGAAACTTCTGACCTTAAATCAGCTATCCCTCAGGTTATTGCACAAAATGATTTTGAAACTCTTATTTTCAAAAAGATTTTTATAGATCTTCTTTGACACAATGTACCTGATACACTCTAGAGTATTACAAACAAAAAGGGGGAATCTCTTTTTAAGTGGTTTATAAGAAGAGAAAAAATAACTGCAAAAGATTTTTAGGTTGAGGTTCAATTGAAAATAGGAAGGTCACAGCAAGCATCATTTTAATATAAGTGTACAGTATTTTCTTGCTTTATCATGTAAAAAGGTGTGTGTGGAGGGGATGGCTCTCCTGAAATGTTTACTTTTTGAAATTTTGCAAACACATCTTTGTTATGTTTCAATATCTGCTCCCTTTTCAATTAATCCATTCAAATCATTTAACATAGTTGGCTAAAAATGAGAATGACTAATAAGACGGAGTGCAGATTGTTGAGTATTATCACATTCTTCCAAAATGTATTTCACATTAAGGAAAATGTAACTGGGAGTAAAAGAGACAAGTAAAAGAGAAATTTCTGAGTGAAGATGTGCATAGGATTTTAGCTGCTGAGACACACGTCTTTCAGTCTTTTACAATGCTTTGTAAGCTAACCTTACAATCTTACTTACAGTACTTTATGGCTTTGAACAAATATGTTTCTCAGCAGGGAAGTAACTGAGGAAGTGCAGATAATTTCATCTCTTGGGGCTAAATTGATATGTCCTTTAAACTGTGAGCTATGCTCAACTAATTGATGCCAGCTTTAAATATAGTTTCTGATCCATTGGGGGTGTATTGATTTAAATTCTTGTCTCCTCCCAGTTCTGCTTCCCAAAATAAGGAAACAATTGCATTGTGCAACAAAAGGGGCAAGATGACTTTACAAGTTGTACTGGATCTTTAGTGGTTAAAAAAGAATCTAGGCAGAAATGATAAAGGAAGGCCCCTCTTCCTCCTGATGCTGTTGGGAGAGGCTTAGCATAAACCGTTTAAAAGACAGCACTATTGATTTTATTTGACCTCTAAACATGCTGCAGCCAGGACTGTATTTTCCCTGTTGGGGGGTGATTCAGGGGCATGGAAGATGGAGCTTTTGCAGTGAAATAATGTTAGGCTGCAGGGAAATGTTCTTACTGGAATCCCCTTCAAATTATTCTATTTCTGATCACTGGGGCCTCTTTACTATCCTGTAAGGGAGGGGGAAAGCTGTGTAACAAAAGTGCAGAAGTATTTTATAGACTATCAGCAAAACTAGCACTGTTAAGCTAATGAGGGTATATGATGCTATTCTGTTTTTGCTTTTTCCCAAATATGCCCCAGATCACTCCAATAAAACAGCAAATGCTACTCTCTCTCTGTGTCTCTCCACTTATTGTGAGAATTGCACTTGGCATGAGGCAAGATGTTCTGTACTGACCAACTGGATTGATGCAAAACCTTCTGTAATCACACCTTTTCTTTTTAGGGGTAGATACACTAAGACTAGCCATATGGTACTCAAGATTCATCCCCCATCCTTATGATTATCCTTTTCCTGTTTACAAAAACCCTCCAAGGAGCAACTCCCATCTTATTAAACTCCCTTTGAGACTTAGCCTTTAAGTGGGGAAGGTTTTGTAATTTGCACTTAGGATCACGCAATTAATCCTAGCTTCTTCTTGGGTTTTATAAAATAGTCTCTGCAGAAGACACATTAGTCATATGCTGAATGGAATTTCAAAATTAGATCTCTTCAGATAATGACATTTTAAGAATAAATATCAATTAAAAATAAGGGTTTTCCCCTCTATTACTTCCCACTACTTTAACTAAAAAGATAAAATATAAATTGAGACAAAATATAACATTTACCTACCTCTTAGAAGGTGTTTTGTTGACAAACGATCAGTTCTATATATTTTAGTTTTGGAATCACGGATATTTAGATGACAACTTAGTCTAAGGATGTATACCTGTGTATGTTATATAACAAATTATTTGCTCATGATTTGCATGAACCTGTACTCCTACAGAATAATTGAATTGTACACTGCAGTTTACTTTGATCCTGATGTTCTCATTGAGAGAGTCAGCACTTCAGAAATTAAATTAGTATCACAAATAGTTACTCTAAGTGGTAAGAAGGAACAATTTATATGGGCCTTAAGAAAATTAACAGGCTTGTACATTCTGCTGGAACTATAGGATGGATGATACCAAAACACTGGTCACATGATAACATAACTTATAAGCAAATTACTATTAAATCTCTAATTCCTCTAGATTTACTTATTCTTAATGAAAACCAGACAATTTTAGACAATAGAAGCAAGTGGATAAACTCCAAGGAGTTTTGACATATGAATGAAAATGTTTATGTTCATCCTACTCAATTTCTTTACTCAATTATTTGGCTCCCATGGTGCAAGTAACAGACCTGACTTATTTTTCTTTGCTTTCTTTGAGATGCATGGTAAAACTGCTAAGAAAATCTAAGCCTAAGCTTAGGTCCATGGAAAAGTTCAGATTGTCCCTGGAGCCCTTAAGGCCTGGTCCCACTGGCTGACGGATGCAAAACGTATGCATAAAGGACACAGTGGACGAGCAAAATTTTGGGGGTGGCTCCATCCGTTGTCATCCGCTCCCAAAAGTGGCAAAAATTTGCATAAACAGAACGGAAAAGAATGGAAAAGAACGGACGTGGGTAGTATGTAGCGGGGATGTTAAATGGATGTTCTTAGGAAGCCTAGCGGATGACAGCGGATGGAAGTGGATGACACCTCCTAAGGGGTTCCGAGGGAGAATTTTGAAGCGGACACAAAGCAGAAGGGGCGGATGCATAGCGGATGAAGCGGATGCATCACGGACGCCTACAGGAAACAAAGGAGATGCCGCGTGGATGGATATTGGATGCAAAGCATTCACTGCGCATGTGGGGAGTATGAATTGCATCAGCTCCGCAGATATAAAAGGATGCAGCATGCACGCAGTCAGCACACAGGGGGAAGACGTGCTGCCACATACATCTTGCAGGAACACCATGGTTCGTCAGTCAGGTAAGAAGAGGAAGCCCATGCCTACTTGTTCAAGCCCTGGCAAGGTGAAGAAGACCAGAACCAGCATCCCACCCCTTGGCACTGACTCTGAAGCTGCTGCTGCTGCTGCTGCTGTGGTGGACCAGCCCCAAGGCCCTCAAAGTCCTGCTGCTCAAGCCCCTGAAGGCCCTGCTGAAGCTCCTGCCAGAGGGAGGAAGAGGCAAGGGAAGGAAAAGGGAGATAGGAAACAGTACACCGTTTCCGAGGAGCATGAGGATGAGGTGCTGGAATGGCTGAGGGAGAACAAGTACCTCTGGAGGAAGGGCCACAGACTGTATCGGGACACCAAGAAGAAGCAGGCAGAGAGACAAGTCTCTTGGAGAGACAAGGCAGAGAGCCTGGGGTACACTGCAGAAGTACTCCTTGGATGGTGGAAGCACATGCACACCTGGTATGGCAAGCTACACCTCAAGAAATCCGGGCAGGCTGCTGTTAAGCTCACTGACCGGGAGATGTACGTCATGGCCAAGTGCAGTTTCCTGGATTCGCCACCGAGGAGCAGCCCCTCTGAGACCCCTCTCCCTCAGAAAGCCCACAGACAGTCAGTCCTGTTCCAGCCAAGAGCCAGCTACCCTGTCCAGGCAGGTGTCTTCAGAGGGCCCCACAGTAGAGACCCCCCAAACAGCTGCACTCCCCATGCCGGCAGACTTGGAGGATCCCGTGGAGGATGACGCCCTGCTGTCATAAATGGAGGAAGAAGCAGCAGCCACCAGAGGCCAACCCACCCCCATCCCCAGCTCCAGAGGATGCAGGTAGAGAGGCAGACTGGAGGGCCAGGGCCACAGTGTGCTATTGGAGATCAGGGACACAATGAAGACCAGCACAGAACTTCTCTCTCAGCTGGTCCACTTGGACAGAGCATCCTCGGACCGGAACACCTTCATCACCTACGTGAGCCAGACCCTGAGGGACCTGCCCGAGGCTCAGTACCAGGTGATGAAGAAGAAGATCACATCACTTCTGCACAACCTTCAAGGCCCAGCTGAAGCTGCTCCTACCCAGTCCAGGACTGCTCCTCCACCCCAGGCGATGTCACAGCCCTTCCATGGCTTTTAACAGTCCCTCACCTACCAAGGCTATGACTACGAGGACTTCCGACAGCAGAAGCAGAACTTCCCAGTCCAGGCCCAGTTCATCGCATACCACAGACGTCACTCCTCACCCAGCTGCAGACCAGACAGCCTCACTACACTCCTCCTTCCTCCACCCCACAGCCAAGCCCGTCAACGGACAATCTGTCATCAGTATTGGGCCTGACATCTCAAGTCCTTGATGAAGGGCCTCTCAACCTCACGGGACTGAGTCAACTCTCTGAGAGCTTCCTGAACACACTACCACCTGTTGTACCCTCAGGGCCAAGCACCCCAATGGTGGCTCAGACCAGCACTCAAGCCACAGCCACCTCCACAGTCCCTGCCCGCTTAACAGCTGACACCATGGACATGCCTCAGAGTGACTGAGAATAGTATCAGAGACTGAGTTGTTTACTTGTTAAGTTTATCTTTGCTTAAGACACTTTACTTGGTTCATTTTGCTTATTTAATATAGTCATAAAGTTTACCTAAGAAAGTTAATAAAGGTAATCTTTGCTTAACACACTTAATACAGTTTACTTGGTTCATTTTAAAGTTTACCTAAGAAAGTCACAAAGTTTACCTAAGAAAGTTAATAAAGGTTATCTTTGCTTAAGACACTTAGTTTACTTGGTTCATTTTTTTACTTAATAAAGTGTTGGTGAAAACTTTGAAAAAATGGTTAAGCCTTTGCATGCTTGTGGGATAGATAAGGATAGTTATGGGATAGATAAACCTTCAGTGCAAGCATAATGGGACTATATGGTCCACCATCCCAGCTGCGACACACCTTTATTATCAATAACAATTTATTCATTGATCAACACATTTTAAAATAAACAAAGCTCTTTATTAATGCCCTATTCATTGTAGGACCACTCAACATACATGGCACAATCTCATCAGTGTTATGCGACAGGTTGAAGGAAGTATCCATTAATCATCTATCATCCTGTCTTGCCACTCCACTGCTCCAGCTGGGGAGTTGCACCAGTGTTTCAGGAGGTTGCGCTGCTTCTTCCCTTCACGTGAAGCTCTGTTGGGGCCTTGTACATCCACAGTGTCTATCAGGTTACATCCTTGCCTCCATTCACCAGGCTCCATGTCCCCATTCCCTTGTTGATGGTCGACAAGTCTGTTCTGCAAGACTGGGTAGCGGGTGCGCATGAGATTGTGCAGGATGCAGCAAGCTTTCACAATGCTCCTCACAGTCTCTGGATCATACTGCATGGTGGTGAGAAGTATCTGGAACCTGTTGGCCAGGATGCCAAAGGCGTTCTCCACCACCCGTCTTGCCCTGGACAGCCTGTAGTTGAAGATCCTCTCTTTACGGGTAAGGTATCTTGAAGTGTATGGCTTCATGAGGTAGGTTCTGAGGGAGAACGCGTCATCACCCACGATGAAGTAGGGCACATCTTGTGTGTCATTGGGTAGGGAGTCTGGACCTGGAAAACCTATGATGAGGTTGCATTCCAGCCCATTCTTGAGGTCACTTGCGTTGTATATCTGGGCATCTGAAGCTGACCCGTTGCCTGAAGTATCAATGTAGATGAACTTGTAATCAGCATCAACCATGGCAAAGAGGATAATACTGAAGAAGCCCTTGTAGTTGTAATAAGTGGACCCTGAGTTGGCTGGAGCTTTGCAGGCCATATGCTTCCCATCTATGGCTCCAACGGTGTGGGGAAAATTCCATCTCTGATACCACTCTTCTGCAAGTTTTCTCCAGCCTTCTTCAGTGGTGGGGCACCTGAGGAGCTCCTCCACATATTCTTCAATGGTGGCCTGTACCACTTCTCTATCCACTTTGCTGATGCTGTTGTGTGGTACCCTCCCTGCATACTGCATGTTTCTATGTGTGGTTCCAGAGCCCAGGTGCCGCAGAGTCAGTGCCACCTTCAGTCCAGGGTCCAGGTTGGGACGGAAGTTGGCTTGGTCAACCTGGGTCTCAGATGCTGGACAAGTTCATCAAACATGGCTGGTGGCATCCTCATGAAGTGTTGGAATGCACGAGGGTCTTCATTCCTCAGCTCCACCATCAACTGGTCATACAGTCCAAACTCCATTCTTCTCATGATCCATCCTTGGACCCACACAGCTCTTGGATGTCTCCTTCTTCTCCTTCTGTGTAAAACTTGATACAGTCTGAACAGGTTTTGGTTCTGGTGATGAATGAGCGCAGCTATCAATCAGACTGTGTCATCATCCATGGTGGAGAACAATTGATGATGTTGAAGACCAAGACCAAGGGTGATGAGGTATGTACACCACGGCTGCTGGACTCATACTGAGATCCAGATGATTTTCTCCCCCTTTTTATAGAAAATATTGGTTGTCTGCTAGGTGTCCTTCTACATACTCTAGACATACTGCAGATATCCTAAATATACGAGATACATCCCAGATACAAACGTTTTGTCCATTTTTAATACTTTTTATATGAGATCCATATGCTTACATCCTTTCTATTTCTGTGCTCCTAATGCTGTGTCGATGTTCCATGTACCTTTTGTTTCCTCCCTCTTTCTGTTTTCAGCTGCAGCGGATGTGAGTTGAGGGGATGTCCAGAGGATGCAGAGAGGATACAGCGGATGTTTAACGTATGATAACGGACATAGAACGTTTGTTGCCCACATATGTCATGGATGTACATTGTACGCGACGGAAAGTTCATCCGTTCAGAAAGTTTTGTGCATCTCAAAACTTCTTGCGCGGATGAAATTGCAGTGGACGGATGCTTGACAGATAGAATGTATGAAACACGTATGCAGTGAGTACACAACAGATGCATAGCGTTTTCCAGTGGATGGCAAGCTTTTTTTAACGTTTTACATCCTCTTTGCATCTGTAAGTGCAGTGGGACCGGGCCTTTAATGCAGGGGTGTCCAATCTTGGCAATTGTAAGTGGTGGATTTCATCTCCCATAATTGTCCAGCCAGCAATGCTGACAGAGGAATTCTGGGAGTTGAAGTTCACAAGTCTTAAAAGTTGCCAAGGCTGAACACTTACCCTAGACTGCAGGGGTGTCAAACTGGCAGCCTGTGGGCTGGATGCGTTGTGCGCAGGCCATGCTCCATGAAGGGAAAAAACATCATGTTACATCATGTGATGGCAATGTGTTGTTGCGAGTTTAACACCCATACCCTAGAGTATCCCAGGTAGAAGGGTCTATCCCAGGAGAGAACCCACCTCTCCAGGGTGTGGGTTGCCCAGACCCCGTTTTCATTCCAATATGAAACAACAGCTTTCAGAACATCTCAGTGATTGCATTGCCCTCTTACTTCAGAAATAAAATAGTATAATCAATGTCTCTTCCTACATTCTGATTTAGTTCAGGAGGTTTAGATTGAATCAGAGCAATTTCACGGAAGAAATCTGAATTGAGAGAGGGCTGTTTCGGGGGTGTGATTTTTGTTGTAAACTAAGCTTGTCTAAAATGGGCTTTTATATACTGTCGTAAAAGACCAGACAACCTTGCTCCAGCAAGCTTGCAATTCAAATTAGAATTAGGGTAAACTGCAATTTGGTTAATCATTCTTATTGAATACATGTATGTATTTGTTCATACACCTGTGAACAGTGTTATATCAAATCCCAACAAATCACATTTAATAGGTTCATATAGCATCCTTAACCCTCAATAAGGCTTACATGTCATAGTCACTTTATTGACATACCATGTTATGCACAAATCAATAAATTTAGTTTTCAGAATATGCTAAGACATATTGTGCTGAATCACAGATTATTAACCCACATTTTAATCTAGCCTAATCTGTTGCGTAACTCAGTCATTATGGATTAGCGCAGTATGTAAACATAGTCACTGAAAACAGAGGCAGAGAAAAAGGGAATTGTGCAATGATTAATACATATTTACAGAAAACTGGGTTTTGGATATCAGCAATTTCTCAAAGCAGTTTATTGTAACATTGAAACAACATATACTTTTTTTAGGGACTGCCAGAGCATAGAATTGTGATGCTAACTGGTCAGACTAAAGAACTAAATATGAAGAATATTTTAATGTTGTTGCTAATTTTACTTTATAACCTAATATTCTAGGAAATTCAAATGTGAGATGAAACATCTTAAGCAGATTATGTTTTTCCTCACTGAATTTCTGAAAGCAACTACATTGTAGGAGAGAAAGAGAAAGAAAGAAAGAAAAAGAAAACGCAAAGAAAAAATTCCAAGAAGTAGCAATTTTAACAATTTTATTCAAAGTCATAAGCTTTGTAGACTACAGCTAACTTCACCAGATAAGTAGAGGGATGTAAGCTGTAATTCAGAAAATATTAGGTATTTTTTAAAAAAATAGTTGGAAAAGGTGCTACAGACTCCTTCTAGAATTCATTAGGTATGTGCTTGATAGTGGGTAAAACCCAGAAAGGGAGAACTGGAGTTGAAATGCAAAAACAAAATTCAGTAATTCAAATATTTCGATGGTTAGTTGCCTGATGGTCCGATCCAATTCAACAACAACAACAACAAAAACATCCTAATGGGAAATACACATGAGCATAGCAGGAAAACACAAAAAATTATAGATTTTGATTTTATTTGGGTATTTGTATAGATTACAAATTGCATACAATTTTACATTGTATAAAAATTACAGTAACTACATTATTGATTTTTTTTGTCTTTTCTTGCCTTGAATTTTTGGTATCCATACTCGGCTTCAATTGGCCATTACCAGATGGTGTTTCTTTGACTTGCTATAGGGTTGAGCAGACCCTCGAAGGAACTGTGATTGCTGAGGAAAACCCCAAGTGCCTATTAGAAACCATCAGGATCCATAAGATGCCAAGCACAGACTTAATGGATCTGTTCACACTGCGGAGGCCCTGGGTAACTGTCAAGCTCATCTGGACCAAGAAGGCTAAGGGCAGGTGGAAATGCCTTCCTTATCCAGATCATTACACATCTGTTACTATCTTAATTTCATTTCAATTACTTAATTAAAATCTAAATCTAATCCCTCCAAATGCTTACATCTTTGCTTTGCTTTCATTTAATTTGAAAGGTAGCATTTTGAACAAACCACTTCCCCAAAAGCCAAATAGAGTCTTTGGCCTGAAAATCTAGCTGATGGCAACAAAAATGGCGCAAGATCTGTGGGACAAAGCATGTTAGAAGAGATTGGAGGAATTAAATATGCACAGCCTGGAGAACAGAAAGGAAAGTGCGGACATGATTGAAACCTTTAAATATTTTAAGGGTGGGATTGGAATAAGATTCCAGAAGTCAGTGTTTCCAATATTATGCAAAAACCAAGAACGCGGGGCATAATCTCAAATCTACAAGAGGGAAGTTCATGAGTAATGTTAGAACATATTACATAACAGAAAGAGTAGTGGAAGCTTGGAATCAATTTCCAGCAGAGGTAATGGGTCAGTTGTCAGTAATTGAATTTAAACATGCTTGGGATAAGCACACATCCAAAACAAAAACTCAAAGGACAGACTCAACGGACCTGCTTTCTGCTTTTCTGCTTTCTGCTTTTCAGTTTTCTGTACTTCTGTATTTCTGAGTCCTGCTGTGAAGAGTATGGATGATATAAGAATGGAAAGTGATTTTCCCTTTTATTCTCACAACTATCTAATGACTTGCCCCAAATAGCCAACTTAATATTTAATCAGGATTTGAATCTAGTTTGCACAGCATCAAGTCCTGTTGTTGTTGTATGTTGGCAAGTTCATATTTTGAGCTGACTTCTTTCTAGGAGATATTAACTGATGCTTTGCATGTCTGGAGCTTCTGGACCAGTTGAACAGGAAGTGTTGTCAAAACGCTAACAAAATCCTTGTTTTTGGTAAGGGTGAGTAAAGGCACCTTGGATTGTGTGGTGATGTTTTTTGTTGTTGTTCCTACCTGGATTTGGTTTTGTATTTTTTTTGTCATCCTTGCCATTTTTTATTCTTCTTTTTTGCCTGTTATTGTACTTTTTTTTTCTTTTTAATGTTTTTGTTTATGAACTTTGGAGTCCTTAGGAGTCAGATAACATATACATTAAAATTTAAATAAATAAAAGACAATTTCCTAGAGCAGACAGATACATACTAGGAAACGTTTGAAAATATAATTGCATCTCTTGATTATGTCCAGGATAGTCAGAAGGAGGTGAAACACCAGAAAACTGTATCAGATATTTTATTCTTTCATTCCTTTATTTCTGATTCTGATCTGCTCCATAATATTGTTATCTCACTTTGCTCTCTGAATTCAAGGTGAAGCTTGAAGGTCTCTATAATTTTCTGCTCCTTTTTCTTATAGTTTATCAGTATGAAACCTAACCATCTTCTGAGTAATCTTTTTTTTTAAAATTTGAGCAAGTATTTTGTTAAAGAAAACCCAGGTAAAATATGTATGTCAGATTTTGCTTGCAAAAAGGGAGGGAAGGAGAAAAAACGAACAAGCCCATGACTTCTAAACTTTAGCTGGCTGCTCCAGGGTTAGCATTTTTATGTTTTGTTTCTTTAAGAGATTATGGAAAATCTTACCTTATCTTTACTATTGCTGCTATCAACTTCATTCAGAGTGCTTATTCTTCTATCATTAATGCTATTCTTGCACAGAAATACAATTATTATAGGCTTTAATGAAAAGCACAGAGTTGTGCTCACTCTCATGCTGAAACATTTCTTCTGAATAATTTTTGAAGCATGTGGAACCCCTTGAATAGTGTACTTTTCTGTAAGCATCTGTGGATATTTTCTTTCCACTTAACAAATATTTAAATTCAAACCTTGGTGATGTTTCATAAATAAACACACACACACACACACACACACACACACACTATCCCAAGAGTTTTTTTTTTAAAGATTTCTAATATAGTAGAAGTATATGTGTGGCCTTTAAAAATGATCAACGTAAGATCAATCTATGTTTAATTGGTGTCATTCGATATATGCTATTATACATTCTATTAGCAAAATGACAGCTAAATAAATTTATTTTTGGTAGCAATGGCAAAAATAAAAATTGGTTTTACTTGCCTGCAGAAAACTAAATTTCCTTCTGTTCTGTTGATAGATTAAAAAAAACTTGTATGACATGTGAACAGCCAAATAACCTTTGGGATTCAAGGGTCTATAAATGTGACAAAAAGTAAATAATGATCTTTTCTCTTTTTTGTCATTAAAAATGCAAAAAATAATCATTATTCATTCTCTTTCCCAACTTTGTACACAGTTCTTTTTAATAAGTCAAGTTATACGTGCAACATTTTCAAAAATAAGATTTTAAAGAAATGTACCAGTCCTACCATGTACTCTTTTGTTAGGCAGCTTTCTAAAACTTAGTCTCTTTTTTGAATATGCCTGTTTATTTTACATAAATGCTGGAGTGGACAACTCTGGATTTTAGGTTTTGTGAATTTGCACTTGGGTGGAATCTGTTGTGGTAGTTTGGTCTGACTGAACTCAGAGTTGGTCTTTTTTTTTTGTTGGTCTTTTTTTTTGAAATCCCAAGATTCCTTCCTCCAACTGAAGGGTTTGGTTTTTATGATGGAAAGTGTTTTTCTCATTAAAAGAAAGGAAACTTTTGGCTTATCCAACATAGTTAATACTATGTAACTCTTAATCATGGGCAGTCTGGTAAGTTATCACTTGACAACATGATAGCATCCACCTAAAACAGCATCAGAACTATAGATGGAAAACAAGCCCACCAGTTTGAGATGCTGCTTTACAATTTATCTTCTTGTCTGGGAAGTTGCAGTTTCCGGCCCTTCAGCTCTTATAGGAAACACATTAGCAACCCTTTACCTCCACTCATGGGTTCCCTGTCAATTTCTTTCTTTCGCTATGAGGCAGTAAATGAACGGGAGACAAATTGCTGACCTGGAAGAGCAATAGTGCTGATGAGCTTCTACCATGGACTGAGAATAATGAGAAGAAAAAATATGGTGAGAGAAAAGGCCCAATATATGGCCCATATCTGGAGCATAGTGAATAACTCCTGTCAGAATGCCTCAGATATTTTTGATCTCTAGAAAGAGTGGAGGAAAGCTCAGGTTATAGAAGTAGGAAAAGTGAGATGAGATATTTGTGTGCACAGAGCCCCTAATCCTGCCCTGGGCTGATGATATGAGAATGAGGGAATCTTTATTGTCACTTTTCTATGTACACAATAGCATACATTAAAATGAAATTCTGATGCCCATGCTCAGAAGAAGTTAAACAGACAGAGACAAGTTAACAGATAGCAGATAATTAGAGTTGGAAGAGACCTTGTAGGCCATCTAGTCCAACCTCCTGCCCAAGCAGGAGACCCTACACCATTTCTGACATATGGCAGTCCAATCTCTTCTTGAAAGTCTCAAGTGATGAAGCTCCCACAACTTCCAAGGGCAACTTCTGTCCCATGGGTTGATTGTTCTCACTGTCAGAAAGTTTCTCCTCATTTCCAGGTTAAATCTCTCCTTCTTCAGTTTCCATTCATTATTCCTTATCTGGCTTTAGGGTGCCTTGGAAAATAGCTTGGCCCGCTCCTCCCTGTGGCAGCCCCTCAAATATTGGGAGACTGCTATCATGTCTCCCCTGGTCCTTCTCTTTACTAGACCAGCCAAGCCCAGTTCCTGTAACTGTTCTTCATATGTTCTAGTCTCCAGTCCCAGAATCATCCTGCTTTCTCTTCTCTGCACTTTTTCTAGCGTCTCAACATCTTTTTTATAGTGTGGTGGACAAAAGTGGATGCAGTACTCTAGGTGTGGTCTTACTAAGGCTTTATAGAGTGGTACAAAGCAATTACAGAATCTAGTTGTTTGGATACCTTAAAGCCTCCTCCCATAACAAAGAAAACCAGTTATGGAGAGGATGTGCAGCACCTCTGGCAATACCGCAGACCCTGGTCAGTTATACATAAAATTATAATTAAAGGTTCTGGTTATCAGGTTTAAACCCTTGCATACCTTGGGAACAGGTTATGTGAAGGACCTCTCCCCTATTGAATCTACTGACCTACCAGGATGGGAAGGAAGGGCATGTAACAAGTCCATCAATTCTCATCTGGTGTGACCACAAAAAGGGCCTTCTCAGTGGTGGCCTTCTCTCTATGAAATATCATTCTCCCCAAGTATGAGTGGCCTCACCCTGCTGCTTTCCAAAAGGCGCTAAAAATGTGGCTTTGTCAGTGGGCTGACAATCAATTAGCTGATTAAGTGATTAATCTGATGGTAACATTATTGCTGCCATGGGAATGGGATAGTTTTTTTAAAAACAGTTTTATAATATGATGGATTTTTTTTTAAAAAAATAAATGTTGTAAGATGCCCAGAGTCACCTATGTGTGAGCTGGGCAGCTATATAAATTTATTAAATAAATCCACCAATAAATAAATAATACAATACTGAACTTCTGAAGTTGTTCCACAAATTGAAGAAAAAAGAGACCAGCAAGGACCTTCTGGATAGTATCTTTGGCTGAGGGAACTCACTTCCTGGAAGAGATAGCAGTGCCTAGTCAAAGGAAATGCTATCTGCATTTTCTTGGAAGTCAGGGTCATCATACAAGTTAATGTTGCCTTCTATGTACTTAAAATTGAGTTGTTAATGGAATTTTTTGAATTATGCTGCTTCATTAGCGAAGGTTTATTATTTGCTGCGCACTGTCTTCAGATATTTTTTTTTTGATTCCTGCTCTTCAAATAGGTTGGGATTACAGTATAATTCCCATAATTGCCCCCTAAGATCCTTCTGTATCTATAAATTATGGGACCAACTCATCTGGAAGGCAACAGCTGAGGGAAGACTGATATAAAGAATTGAACAGTATACTCAAAAGATTCCTGTGAGTGACACTTGGGGACAAGACTGGGTATGATAATGAAGCAATTTGATAGCTCAAAACAGCAATCTCAGGAATAGCAATGAAAAAATAGGCCATGTCATCCCTGGATGAGTTGGGAGGGGGGGGGACAACAAGTAACTGAACAGAAAATAAAATAAAAAGAAGCCCTGATGAAAATTGTAAAAATGCAGTTAGAATTCCACAAAGTGTCCCACTTAATCTTGAAAGGCATCCAGGTCTGCAATTATTTGGTATCTCCATATCCCTTCATTTGTCTTCAGTAGTACCTTCTTTTCTTCTCTCAGGGAATGTAAGATGATCCTTCCCATCATGTTCCCAGGGAATTTAGGAAGAAATAAAAACCTGCCTTTCTATAGGGTTAGGAACTATCGACTGTTGTTATCTAACTCACTAGAGAGCCATGAAGTCCTGATAAAATATTATTTCCACCCCAGGTTAGTTTTTGCATGTTTCTCAGTTTCCTGGTTATTTCTTGTATGTACCATGCTATCACAAAGTTACCAGAACGTAATGGCTGCACAGATCAGTTGTTCACAAAAGTGAATTTAATGTGCTTTGAAAAATTGGCTTTCCATCAGTACCTGTACTGTATATGATTAAATAACCATTTTAAATGGCATTGCAAGTGATGTTTTCAGATGAACTGGATTATTTATGACTTGGCTTACTGAAGATGGATAATACAACATTGTTATGGTGGATTTTAGTGTGCAACTTTAAATATGCTAAAGACCCTGGAGAACATTGTTCTGTGTTTCTCAAACATGTTGAATAATCAGGCAGGAGAGATAGTAAGGAATATTATTAAAAACTAATCCCAAGCAGAAAATGCCATACAACTTGCAAAATTTAAACTCTCACTAAGAATGCATTGTCTTTGCACAGGAGCAATAGGTGGTGGTGCCCTAACACTAAAAGCTTAGGGCCCTGTGTGTTTGACCTTGACTTGCATAAAGTGAGTTCTTTACAGAGTGGAGAGCTTTCAGTTCTGTCTTTTACAGGTTGTCCTTGAGTTATGATCATAATTGAGCCCAACATTTATGTTGCTACGTGAAACATTTGTTAAGTGAGTTTTGCCCCATTTTACGAATTTTCTTGCCACAATGGTTAAGTGAATCATTGCATTTGTTAAGTTAGTAGCACGGTTGTTAAATGAATCTGGCTTCCCCACTGAATTTCTTGTCAGGAGGTCGCAAAAGCGGATCACCCTGTCATAAATGTGAACCAGTTGTCAAGTGTCTGGATTTTGATCATGTGACCATGGAAGTGCTGCAAGGGTCATAAGTGTGAGAAACGATCATAAATCACTGGTTTTTTTTCAGTTATGTTGTAATTTCAAATAGTCACTAAATGAACTATTGTAAGTTGAGGACTACCTGTGTATGCTACAAAAGAATGGAAGCCCTACAGATACCTATAGCATGGGCTGCAGCAAAGCCTTCTTCTGTGCCCATTTAGGGGAAAAACCTCTCTGAATCCAAACCTCGCTATTTTACCTCAATTTTCCCCGAGAAGGTTTTGTTTGTTTGCTTTAGGAATGCATGAAATATACCAATTGTTCATTCTTTGTGATTACTGTTTCCCTTCTGTCCTTATTCCCTGAATTCTAGATCCACAAGAATCTTTCCTTCTGGGCAGAGTAGCAGGCTACAAACTTATTTTCAGGATATTTCTCACTTTGCTGGGAGAAAAACGTTACAGTGAGTTCCTTTAAGTAAATATACAAACATAAGTATTCCCATTTGTAAAATGAATCATTTTTTTCCTCAACTTTTATTAGTGGGCACAGAGTAATAAAACTTGCTCACCATATAGAGAAAATACCCTCCTACATTAGGCATGGCTTGTAATTGGAATTCACTCGCCCCTTTTAAAACATTCAACACATTCCTCCTGATTAACTTGTGCTTGGAAAGTTTATAATCACAACAGCCCGGGACCTTGAAGACACTGGCTTTTTGGACAGGTTGCCAGGGGCCTAGAAAGAGATTGATGTGGGAAGAGAAGACGGTGTACTTTTATTTCTCTTCTTGTGCCATAGGAATTGATTTCTGAGCTGCCTATAATGGATTAATGATACAGTTCTAATGAAATAGAAGATGGAGAGATAGGCGATATACCAATTTAAGAAAGAAAGAAAGAAAGAAAGAAAGAAAGAAAGAAAGAAAGAAAGAAAGAAAGAAAGAAAGAAAGAAA
>BLBF01000025.1:2016586-2034034 GCA_015471245.1 Laticauda colubrina | reverse complement strand
AAAGAAAGAAAGAAAGAAAGAAAGAAAGAAAGAAAGAAAGAAAGAAATCAACTGAACCTCTGGGACCACTTTGAAGATGATCACATAACTTTATATTCTCCTACAATTTTGTCTGTCTGTCTCTCTCTCTCTGTCTCTCTCTTTCTCTGTCTCCATCCCTCCATCCATCTATCTATTTATTGGATTTATGTGCTGTCAATCTGTATCAAACTTCTGTATCAAACTGTATCAAACTGTCTGTATCAAACTTCTTTTGTAGCTTTTATTTTGGCAGCAGAAATAAAAAGGATAGGTGATGAGGAGAGATTCTGCTGGACTCTAAACATACATGACTTCCTGCTCAATCCTAAAGATTCTGCCTCGGTAGCCAGACAGCTTGTATCAGATGTTCAAATGCTACTATACTGGAACATGGTTGAAGTCTGTGCTCTGCATGAACACATTCCAAACCAAATGATAATCATAGAAAAAGACACAAAATAGGCAGAGCCTCTGTTAGGTTGATGTGGGCTTTGATTTATTCAAATCTGCTTACCTCAATTTTGCCATCAATTTTGCATCATGTTCCGAGATGTATTGATGGAGTTATTACCTGCATTTGTAAAAGCCAACAGGAGATTCTTTTTTTTTGGGGGGGGGGGGGGGAGAGGGGAGAACAAATCTTTAGGAATATATAAAATTGGTTATAACATAAAACCATGCAACTTCATTCTGTCCCTTGTTCGCTACCAATTGTTTTGTTTTCTCCACACTTCATTCGAGCACATACTAGATTTGGTTTCAAGTGCAAGCTGAAAGTTATTTTAGTAAATGGGACTAAAATTTCCCCTCAAAATAGAAATTCATAAAAATACATTGAATAATCAGTGCACACTATTTAGCCATTTATACAATAATAGAGGTTGGGACGCCTTGTTTTTTTATCAAGTGATCACATTCGAGAACAAAGCAATATGAAAATAGTGCTGTATTTTCTGTATAGGGCTATTTATAGAGGACTTTGATTAACCATTATATAAGGGAAAATGCAATTATATATATTGGACAATTGTGCCTAATGAATGTTGTTGCAATTCCAATGTTTGCGATCCCATTTATAGATATGGAATAATATTTGAGCTTATAAAACCATTGTATTATTTTTATTCAGCATTTCATCCATAAAAGCCATTTAAAATCGACCCATGTGGGGTGTCTGATTCTAGCCATTAAACATGATTGGCAAGAGTACTTGCAGACTGGTTGCATACAGATGTTATTAAGTGGGGAAACTGCTTCCTAACTAATTCTGAATGATGATTTTTGTTAAGGGAGGTTGGATCTTTGTGGTGGGGTGGGGGTGTTGGTTCAACCTAATGCACAGGGAGATATATTGGAGAGGCGAGTATCATGTACCTTACCATGAACTCTGGAGGAAAGGCAGAATGAAGTCACTACTGGACTGGGAACAGAATTAAGTGCCATCAATTAGGTATGGATTTTTAGGGAGAGCCCTGGTGGCGCAGTGGTTAAAGAGTAATATTGCAGGCTAACTCTGCCTCTAGCCTGGAGTTCGATCCTGACTACATTGACTCAGTCTTCTATACTTTCGAGGTCTTTAAAATGAGGACCCAGATTGTTGGGGGCAATATGCAAATAATGCTTACATTGTAAACCACACAGAGAGTGCTGCAAAGTGCTATGGGGCAGTATAGAAGCCTAAATGCTATTGCTATTGCTTGTGGAAACATAGATAGATATTTTCCAGAATGATCTCTCTCCAACCAGTGCTTCACACATCATCCAATGGTATAGGAAATAATATGGTGTGGGACTGTGTGTGGGAAATTATACGATTGTGTATGAATAATTTACACAACTGCTATAATATATTTCATCTGAAAAGGACCAATCTTGGCTATGATCAAGGAAATAATTGTTTGATTTTGGCCCTCTCTATTTCTGTTGGTGAGCTGCTAGATTAATTTAATTCATAATGTAGATCAAAAAGCAGAGAGAGAAAAGAAACCAGCAGTAGTGTAAATGAGGATATTTTTATACAAGTGCCACTTCATCAACATTGATTTATCAGCTGAACCTATCCTCTTCACTTCTTTGAAAATACTAATGCCCCTTATTTTGAGCATATGTCAGTGTGGGGTCGGGGCTGTATCAATGACTTGAGGGCAAGACCCTCTTCTGAAAGAGAAAGGGAATATTAAGCTCTCTGTGGAAAAAATAAACATTTATTTATGATTAAATGTGGGAACAGAATTGGGACAGATTGGAAATACTAACCCTATATCCAATACTTTTATTACAGATCATTTTCATTGTTTTCTTTTTATTGTATTATTCCTGGCTTTGTAACTCAAGATGAGAAGTTGTAGACAAGATATTTGCTCCCCCACAATCCTTAGTAGTCGCGAAGAAAAGGGAAAATGATGAATATGATTTGTATAAATATACTATTCATAATATTTACTATTTATAGGCTCCATCTATCATATATGGTAGCATTCAAATTAGGGTTCTAAATGTGAGCTGTGGCTGAAAATACTATTTTGGGTATTTTAAGAGTTGTTTCACACATTTTCATATATTGTACACAGAAAGGGTCCCTTTATGGAAATGTATGGCTTGCTTTCTAATGCACAAAAAATATCTGAAGTAGCTGAGTTTTTTACATTATTTTTGAGCAAGAAAATTCTATTGGGGTTTGGTGATTTCTAAGCATGCGGATAAAGGGGAATCTTTCCTTAGTAGGGTGAGAGTTTACCAGGAAATTTGAGGACTGTTGGATAAATAATATAAACAAACAAACTTGGAAGAGGATAGTGGTAGAACCACACCCCCATTGCTCCCAAAAAGCCTAGATATCCATGTAATTGAGGAAGTTTTTTTTTTAACCTTGTAGTGAAATAAACTATTAATGAATGCCATCAAGATTACTCCAAAAGTATTCGGTGATCAGAGCAAGATAATTTGTCCCTTCACCTACTTGTAAATGTATTGCAGTTTTATTTATAGGATAGGCATTTGAATTAAAAGAAAACAAGATCATATACTTATACTTGTTTCATAAAGCCAGCTAAAATGCTGCAAAATCATTTTTAGAAAAAGAAATTGTTCTATATTAGCATACTTGAAATAGCATTTTCTGATTGGTCCACAAATACAGCAATATGATTGGTTCTTCAAGCGATGGTGATTGGTCAACAATTGCTGCCCTGTGATGGGTCCGCCTGAGTGGCAGGGAATTCAAGGAACTGTCACTGGCCGTGAGCTGCAAGCAGCCGCTATAAAAAAAGGCTGCCACGGCTCCGCAGTTAGACTGATTCCAGGAACCGAATAAAGAGCTGAAAGTCACGCTGGTCTCCAGTCTCTTTCTTCCTCGTGATCTAACACTGGTGACAAGGGTGGAATACTGAGAAAAGGAGACCAGTTGAGCACGTGGCAATGAGAACCAAGCAAGACGAAATGGCTGGCACCAACTCGCCACCCGCACCGTTCAACCCAGCGACAGAGGACTGGGAATCGTACATCAACGGATTCCTCATGTTCCTCGAGAGCAATGACCTACAGAGGATCTCCGACAACAGAAAGAGAGCTGTGTTCCTGACACACTGTGGGCTCTCAGTGTTCAAGATGGCCAAAGTATTTGCCAAACCTGAGGACGTAAAGCAGATGGCCTGGCCAGATTTGGAAAAAATACTGAAAGCCCATTATGTACCGACCGTCTCCAGCCTTATTCAAAGACATTAATTTTACAAACGGGACCAGAGAGAAGGTGAGAGTATCGGAGATTTCGTAGCGGCTCTAAGGGACATTGGTGGGGCATGCGAGTTCCTCAACATGGATGAAGCCATGAGGGACCGCGTGGTTCTAGGTCTGAGAGACCTCACCTTGCAGAGCCGTCTGCTAACCCGACCAAACATCACGGTCACTGAGGTCATCGCTGAGGCCACGGCAGCCTAAGCCACTAAAAAATCAGCAGACACGATGCAGCAAATGAATACAGAAAACCAGAAATCACCAACAGAGACAAACCAACCCCAGGAGAAGAAACCAGAGGACAACCACAAGACCACCACGCACCACGAGGACATCGAGTTTGTGTCTGAAACCGATGATGAGGAAGAGGAAATACACAGACTCCAATCGGAACGAAACAGATGTGAGAGAAGAGAACGTAAGTCGGTGTTCCAGTGCACCGGGTGTGGAGGAGACCACCCCCATTCCGAGTGCCTTTTCCTAGATGTGGTTTGCCGGCACTGCGAGAGATGGGGACACATAGCAAAGGTCTGCCGGAACCGAACGAGCTACAGCCCCAGACAAAGAGACAGCATCCCCTCCAGAATGAAAGAAAGACAGGCAGGGGGCTGCTGGAGCCGAGAAAACAGAAGCAAACAGCTCAACGAAATTTACAGAAAGGAAGAGACACACCAAACTATAACCATCGGGCACTCGAGCGCAACCGATGCCTGGAAGGTACATGTGTAAGTCAGCATCGAAGGCCAACAATGCGAGATGGAAGTGGACTTCGGTTCATACCTGTCTATGGTATCATGGAACACACTTAAGAGACTGATACCGAGCATACAAGGAATGGAACTGGAGAGCCAAAAACTGACCCTCAAAGACTACCAAGGGAACAGGATCCCCATAGTCAGACTTGGACACTTCCAAGTTAAATTCAAGAAGCACACGGAAATTCTTCCACTAACCTTTGTAGACCGGGATCACCCAAGCCTACTGGGACTCAAATGGTTCAAGCCCCTGGGAATTGGAGTGACCGGAATCCACAGCGTCACCAAAACAGACTGGGAGGAGAGCCTGATGAGAGATTTCCAGGATATGTTCGATGGAAAACTAGGCAAGTACCAAGGGTCCCCTATATCGTTTAATTTGAATCCGAATATAGCACCAATCAGGTTAAAGGCAAGGCAAGTCCCTTTCACATTAAAACCGAAAATTGATGAACAATTGAATAAACTCATCATACAGGGGGTATTGTAACCAATAGACCACACAAGGTGGGAAACCCCAATTGTGACCCCGATTAAGCCAGATGGGTCCGTGAGAATCTGCGGAGACTATAAGGCACGCACTACAACAAAGCACATACCCTGTTCCAGTGGTGCAACATCTGTTACATTCACTGGGTGTAGGCAAGGTCTTCGCAAAGCTCGACCTTGCACAAGCATACCAGCAATTGCCAGTTGACCCTGAAACAGCGGAGGCACAAACAATTGTGACTCACAGGGGGGCATTCCGATACAAAAGACTGCAATTTGGAGTCAGCGTGGCCCCAGGGGTGTTCCAAAGCTTGATGGAGCATCTGTTAAAAGGAATAAAAGGGGTGGTCCCATACTTTGATGACGTGCTGGTATCAGCTAGTGACAAGAACCAACTGGAAAGCCGCCTCAGAGAAGTCTTACAAAGATTCGAAGAGGCAGGACTCAAAGTTAAAAAAAGAAAAATGCCAGCTAACCACCTCTAAAGTTGAATTCCTGGAGTACCTAATAGATAAAGATGGCATCCACCCCACGGACTAGAAAATCAAAGCAATAAAAGAAGCTCCCAGGCCCAAAAATAAAACAGACTTACAAGCATTTTTGGGACTCATTAATTTCTATAATGTCTTTCTGCCACAGAAGGCAACGACGGCGGAACCACTACACAGATTACTGGATAAGACAGCTACCTGGACCTGGGGACGACGAGAAGAGGCCGCGTTCCAGAAAATAAAAGACTTCCTGACATCCGAATCTGTGTTAATTCAATACAGCGAAACACTGCCACTGACAGTCACCTGCGACGCATCACTGTTCAGCGTCGGAGCCGTACTCAGCCACACACTACCAGATGGGAGAGAAGTGCCAATCGTGTTCTATTCCAAAACGCTGTCCAAAGCAGAAAGAAACTACAGCCAATTGGACAGAGAGGCACTAGCAGCAATAACAGGAGTCAAGCGATTCCATGAATTCCTCTATGGCAGAACTTTTTCACTAATTACAGACCACAAGCCGCTCTTGGGAATACTCACAGGAAACAAGGCCACCCCAAACATACTGTCACCACGAATGACGAGGTGGTCCAAGTTCCTTGCTGCATACAATTACAAATTAATCCACCAGCCAGGGAAGGACATATCACATGCTGACACCCTGAGCCGTTCTCCCCTGCCCAAACTGGGAAGCGACCCGGCACCAACCACATCCATGCTACAAATTGAAACATTACCAAGCCTACCCATAACTGCAGCAGACATTGCGAAAGAAACCGCAAGAGACAAAAAGATGGCGCAGATTTTAAACTGGGTAGGAAAAGGTTGGCCAGAAAATGAGACTGACGACACTTTTAAACTGTTCCGGAACAGACAGATGGAACTCTCAATGTTAAAAGGTTGTATACTATGTGGGGATCGGATAGTCATACTGGAACTACTCAAAGAACAAGTACTAGATATCTTGCATGAAGGACACCTGGGTATCGTACGAATGAAATTCCTGGCCAGGAGTTATGTATGGTGGCCAGGGATGGATAAAGATATTGGGAGATGGGTGGAAATGTGCACGCAATGCCAAAAATCCAGACCTACACTCCCTGCCGCACCTGTGCTCAACTGGGAAACACCGAGGGGACCCTGGTCGAGAATACACATAGATTTCGCAGGGCCGACAAAAGGACACACATTTCTAATAATAGTAGATGCTTACTCAAATTGGTTAGAGATAAGCGTCATGAAGTCCACAACAACAGAAGCCATCAACAGACAGCTGAGGAAGCTGTTCGCAACACATGGGTTGCTGGATCTATTGGTTTCAATTAACGGGCCGCAGTTCACGGCATTGACATTTGAAAAGTTCCTTGCCGAACATGGCATAAGGCATGCCTTGACAGCACCGGGTCGGCCGGCTACAAACGGGCAGGCGGAACACATGGTCCGGTATATGAAAGAGACTATAGAGAAGCTAGACATGGGGGACATACAAGAAAAAATCTACAAAATGCTAATCATACAACACATCACACCTAACACCACAACGAATAAAAGCCCAGCAGAACTATTGATGGGCAGAAAATTAAGATCGCACCTAGATAGATTACACCCCACTTACAGCCCTGAAAAACCAGCAGACTACTCGAGTAAGCACCGCACATTCGGAACAGGGGGCCTGGTCTACACAAAAAATCTCATGGGGCACCCACTATGGATACCAGCAACAATAACCCAGGTAACAGGACCCAGGTCATACAGACTAGAAACAGAGGATGGAAGAAGCTGGAGGAGACACATAGATCTACTGAGGTCACGAACAAGAACCACTAACAATCCCAGGTGTGAAGAAAAAGAACACACACACACTCCAGAACCACAGCAAATATAAAAAAATAGCAATAATCATAACCAGACCAGAGAGGGGGGAGACCCCTCAGACATAAATAAGAGGGGAGGAGGAGACCCTCCACTGCACAAGAAACACCGCAACAAACACTAACAACAACCCGCCAACCAACTTAATCAGTAACCCCAGAAAGAAACCACAATTACTGACCTGGAGATGACTTCGGTAGAGAGGAACAGGCAGCGGAAAAACAACAAGAAGCCACTCTGGAAGGGAGCGGCCAAGCTGGCTCTACCAGCCCAGATAGACCGGGTGGGAGCGGCATGGCCAACTCTACCTTCCAGGAGATTCCACGGAGAAGGACAGGAAAAACAGCGATCCCATCCGAACCAGCCAAAACAACAACACAACTGAGCTACGCAGGTCAAGTAGACACCATAAAAGCCCCACCTACTTATGTGACTACGTAACGTAGGTTGGACTAAACCAAGTGGGGAAGGGTATTCTATATTAGCATACTTGAAATACCCTTTTCTGATTGGTCCACAAATACAGCAATATGATTGGTTCTTCAAGTGACGGTGATTGGTCAACAATTGCCGCCCTGTAATTGGTCCGTCTGAGCGGCAGAGAATTCAAGGAACCGTCATTGGCTGTGAGCTGCGAGTACAAGTTTGTATCCCAATGAAGAGAACAGAATTTTCATTCATAAAGTAGGTTATTTTGCCTTCCATTCTTTTGCATACCCCCATGCTCCTCAGAACAGATCCTTTCAGATATGTTTTGAGATGCTGCAGGAGAAGCAAATTAATAGATCCTTGTGGAAATTTCCAACAAGATCCAGAGTACCTTTGGAAACTATTTATTTTTCCAGGGATTTTCAAATTGTGGCACCCAAATTTTTAGATATAAACTTTAAAAGGAGTAAGAAACAATAAGAGCAAAAAAAAAAAAAAAATGCAGGAGACGAGAGAAGGAAATTTGTTAAATCTTGTTTATACTAATACCATCCACCATTTCTCTCTGTCTTTGCAAATCATCTTTACTTCCACCATATCCATATACTTCTGTTTTTTAGACTTCTCATCTCTGTTTTTCTAAGGACCTCTTAAATCCATCCAGCGACAACCATTTGCACATAAAGTATATATGTGTATATTACACATGTGGTGATATATTATTTGCTTACAATGAACTCTTTTTGAACATTTTCACAATCATAAAATGTAGGAACTGATTATCTGGATGTGCATCTGAAATTGTGGTTGCTTATGCTGTGCAGATAAAAAGAATTAAACATTTGTTTGTTTCTCAGTGGTTGAATTTGCTTACAAGTCTGTTGGCACTACTCTTGAATTAGCTAATGGAAGGAGTATATTGCAGTTGGCTTTTTCCTCAAGAGACAAATCTCAAGGCAGGCTATACATTACCTTTGATGCTAATTTTTTTTCCCCTCTGAAATTCCTTCCTCTTGAGCTTTTACTCTTCTGAGTTCCAGCCTATGTTTGTTTTGTAAATGTGGGCCTAGGTATCCTGGGGGGTTAAGTTTAGCTAGGATTGGAAGTTGTACTGTGGTGGTTAAGCACTCTTTCCTTTCTGCCCCTTCTCTCCTGCAAAGAATCTCTTCCATTCTGCAAATTAAGTTCAGCTCTACAGATTTTCAGTAATGTCTGTAACTGGGGTCAACAAGTATAACATGTAATTCTCACCCTTGTAGTGGTATTCATCTAATTCTCAATGTCTTTCAAATATATCCATTTTATAAATGTGTCAGTGGCAATTCATGGAAAATATGATGCTGTCTACAAAAATATTACAGGTTGTCCTTGACTTACAACAGTTCGTTTAGTGGCCATTCAAAGCTACCAGCAGCGCTGAAAAAAGTGACTTATGATCACTGTTTACACTTATGACTGTTACAGCATCCCTGTGGCCACGTGTTCAAAATTCAGATGCTTGGCAACTGATTCCTATTTATGACGGTTGCAGTGTCCCGGTATCATGTGATCACCTTTTGAAATCTTCTGACAAGCAAAGTCAATTGGGGAAGCCAAATTCACTTTACAACTGTGTTACTGATTTAATAACTTCAGTGCTTTGCTGAACAACCGTGGCAAGAAAGGTTGTAAAATGGGGCAAAATTCACTCAACAAATGTCTTGCTTAGCAACAGAAATTTTGGGCTCCATTGTGGTCATAAGTTGAGGACTTCCTGTATTCTACCATAAAGATTTTTTTTTAAAGTTGAAAAAACTGTAGGAGGGGATTTTTTTTTAAAGTTGAAAAAACTGTAGGAGATTAGCGCATATACAAGCTTATTCATCGTTTATGCAAATTTATACAAATTTCTGAAATTTGGCTGCAATGTGCCAATTGGTGCTATTCCCCCAATAGGACAAAAAATATTCGTGATTAGTATATAAACAACAGCAATAAATGAAACTTGGATTGCCTTCTTTAGTGTACCCCCTTGCCTAATTGGCTAGTGTATCTATCCCAGAACTGGATTCACAGCCTCTAAAATGGACTAATTCCATTTGCCTCATTTCAAGATCACATTATGATTTTGGCATTAGAGGAGGGTAACCTTATTCAAAGCAAGGAATCCCACTGAGGTTTTGAGTAGGATGCCAATGGCCCTGTTCTAAAATGTAGTGAGTTTATTTTAAAAATGAATTTCATTTTATTTTGTGGGGAGAAAATCCTCAACTGGTGTTAAGTTTAAAATGGGTATTTCATTCTGTCCCCCTGTATCTCATTAAAAAGGACAATACCGTGGCAATTTCCAGAGATCTCTAAGAATAAGGTTTTCAAGAATCATAAGCTTGTGGTTTATTAAACTGAGGTGTACTTCTTTCCTAGTAGGTGTGTTCTTTTCCATTCCAGTATGTTGTTTCTGAATTGTATTCATTTGAAACCTGTTTCTTGGTGGCAACTGCTTCTTGTTTTGATATGTTTGGAAGTTGTTCCATGTGCTTTTCCAGAAAGGTTACCTGCTGTACTTTTGCCTTTGCTTAATTCTTGCTAGCATAAAAACTTTGCCTATACTATTCCTTGCCAAGTTAAAAGAGCAGAAAAGTGTATTTTTCATTTCTTCCAAAGTTGTTCCATTATTTTATTGGCGCTTTATTGTAATTGTAATTCAAATGTGGTACTTGGAAAAAAAACAGGGGGTATCATATTTTAATTAGTCACCGTGTCAAAGGAGGGCTACATTAATTATTGGAAATCACGCCATCCAGATGGTTTTAATTTTCACAGCAGGGAACTGACATCTTTTTAAGGTGATACTTTTCAAATTAAAATCAGCCTGGGTATTACTCATACTTGTTTTAGTTTAAGAGTGAGGTGATATATCTTGTAGTTTTGAAACTGCCCAGCTTTCCTTGGAGTATTTTGGAGTGGAGAGGTACACATACATTTTAAAAGAGGCCGAGCCATTTGTTTTAACATGATTGAAATTGACAATTTGGCTTCAGAGAATGGAGGATGGGAGGTAGGCAATCTTTTTGTCATTAGGATTTGTTATTGAATCCATAGGATGAAGTTTGCCAAAAATTGTTTTTATCTGACAGTCAACATTATACACAGCAGAAAAAAAAGTTGAAGGATTGAATTCCCTGAGCATTTGACCTATAACTGTAGCAACACTGGCAGACAGAAGCAGCAAAGTTAATGTGCAATTATGCTGGCCAACAGACAAATTTTCCTCACGCTGGGTTAATCCATTGGCTTTCCCTGCCCAGTGTTATCTGTTTTGACTGGCAGCAGCTCTCTTGGATCCCAGAAAGAGCTCTTTCTCACAACTTTTTGGCAAAGCTGTTTCCCTGTTCTTTATGGGTCTTTCTTACCATCTCTGCTAGCATCTTCCTTGCAGGCATTTTTTAAAACCAAGGAACACCTGCTGTCTCTTTTCCAAAGCATCTGTTCATGGCTCTCTGAGAAACTGCTGAGCCTGGTTCCTGGAACTTGGCTCACTGCACTTCTCCACAGTCAAGGTGGCCTGCTTTGGGCTTAGAACCATGATGTGAATAAGTTGCCCTGTGTTTCATTTTTGATCAACTTTAACTTAGGGTTTGAGTTTGGTCTGGTCAGATGAGGTTAAATTTCCAGCACGAGGCTTCTTAAAATTGACAGACTTAAATTAAGAACATACCTGTCCATTTTTATTACTTGCCCTTATTTGTTTCCACCACCACAAATGCTCTTCTGAAACTATAGAAGGATTATTCTAAAACCTCCAGAAAAATCTTCATGCAGTTAGCAGACTCATATTCCAAGGATGGATCTTCCCATTTCTAAAATTGTGTTATGCCTATGGTGGCACTCTATGGCACATGTGCCACAGGTGGGATGCAGAGCCCTCTCTGTGGCCACGCGCGCCGTCACTCCAGCTCAGCTCCACCACACTTATGTGCATGCCTCCTGCCGGCCAGCTGGTATTCAGGCCTCTGCTGTGCATGTGTGGAGTGGGCGAGGGAGCGCATGCATGGGGGATAGGAGCCATGCATGGGGGCGGGGCACATGCGCATGTGAAGGAAGTGTGAATGCTGCATTTTGGGTATACACACGCGCATGTGCATTTTCGGCACTTGGTGCCAAAAAGGTTCACCGTCACTGTGTTATGTATAAAGATGGAATTATAAACATGCTCAGAGAGAAGTCAAGATTTGTAAAAAGTGTGTGGGAACTTTTAAGGAAAAGTAGAAGAAACTCTTTACCAACCTAAAAAGACCTGAATTTGCTCAGTGGCTTCAAATGCTGCCTCTTATTTTGGTGGGATAAGTTGGGAAGAGGTGCAGAAAAGAAAAATGTATGGAATAAACTGAACGAAGACAAGTTTGGTTGGCTGGAACATCACACAAAATATTTTTTTTCACTGTGGGTGTCACATGCCACACTCTGTTCCATTACACCTGAATTAATATCTCAGATGTTACATTCTGTTTCTGTTTGGGCAAGATCTCTACTATTGTGAGCTGCAATTGGCATCATATTCCTCTTACTTTTGAGGCCACAGTGATGAGCTACCCCCTGCTGTTTTAATTTAATTTATGAATTTCAGCTCATGATAAAACATGGATCCATTTGTTTTGAAAGAAATAATAGAAAGTGTTCGGACGCTCAAGGAATGAATGTTCCATCTTTGATGTATTAGGATAATGTGTGGCCAGGGAAAAACCTAATATGGAGAATTTTCGGAGAACATTCAGCCATGCAGACATCTTTTTTTCTAGTGCAGCTGGGAAGTAAGAAAATAATCTCAGGAACTTTCTTGGACAATATCTTTTGAGGAATCTCAGCTTGGCTTTAGTTGGTGCCCTTCTAGATAGTGCCATTCTGAGACAGCTGATGAGTAATTGGAAGCCTGGCTTCCTTTCAAAAGATTTGCTGCACCATTTGAGATGCCAGTTCTTGCCAGCAGTTATTGTCCTATCTCATGATGCCATTTGAAACAGGGGGCAGGACCATCTTTTCGACTAATCTAATGCTTTATTTGCTCCCACACAAAGTAGCAGTAGAAAAGTAGTTGTAGTAACTCATCTCCCCACACCCTTCCCCCTTTTTTTCTTGAATGACGTGGATTGGATTGAATGTGGGGCGGGAGGGGTTGGTTTTGTGATATAAAATATAATCTGGAATCAGTAACATCCGGATGCCCCCTGAAATTTGAAAGAAAGTGGGGTTGGGTTTTTGTGTGTGAAACTAATGCCATTCTCATGTCTATGGTGTTCTTTTGATCAGAGTTATCAGCCTGTCTTTTTGTCCCAAAAAACATAGTGTACCCCGATGTGAGTTTTCCCTACGGTATATAATGGATCATTTAAGAGAGCTGCTCACTTTGTACTGCATGCCGCCAGTCATATAGCAATGATACTCTGTCTCTCAATTGGAGAACATATAAGAAGTCATCTACTTCATTTACTCTATGACCAGTCTGGTAAATGCTTGTAATTTTCCCCCCTTTTTTTCTTTTTTCCTTCTTCTTCCTCTTCCTTTACAAGCCCAGCTTCTAGTGGAAACAGACACATTTGGCAGTCAAGTCCGGATCAAAGGGAGAGAGACAGACTTTTACCTTTGCATGAACAGGAAAGGCAAACTAGTAGGGAAGGTAAGTGTTTTCTATTAATTCATTTGTAATATGAGTGTTACCTTTAGCAGTGACTGTGAACTCCCATAATGATGTGTTCTGAACTTTGCCTGTCAGCCCCAAATGAAAAGCAGGATTTGAGGAATGTGGAATTCTTCAAGCATTCATGCTTTTACTTAAAAACAGAAAAAAGAAGGAAAAAAAATCCTAACTCATAAAATTAAGTACTGTGGCTAACCACTGGGGTTTTATTACTGATTTCTCTGCGTACATACAGGTTTCCATTTTACAGATGCATAAATTGTTAAAAGATGTGCTTCTTTTGTTCTCTCTCCAGAATAATTGGGAGTTTGCATTACTTGATAGAAATCTCTCTTACCTTGGTGGTTTAAATAGGCAGAAACAGAAAACTGCAGAAACATGTTAAGATGTTTGACAATGGGGTATCACTCTTAAAATAGGAACAGTTTAAAATGAAATGATATTGCAGTTTCTAGATGTTATTGGGGATGGGTTTATGCTTCTTATATTACAAGAATATTTCATTACCTCTGATCTTCATATACAAACAGTGGAAGCATGGATGAATTATATTACATTTGCCTATGCCTCTTAGCTGATAGCTTCAGATTAGATTGAAACGAATCCATTACTTTTGAGGATGGAGGGGTAGTTTCCACTCATGTTTTGTTCTTGTTGGTTTGTTTGGGTCATATTTTTGGCACGTTTGGAGTTTGACGAGGTAGGCAACAGGCAAATCCAGACTCCAGATATTTTAAAAAGGATCTTCCCTGCCTCCCTTCCAAAATTAATTCTTACACTGGCATCAGTTGTTCTTTTTTTTTTTTTTTTTTTGGGGGGGGGGGAGAGGAGGAATCTAAATTTTTGGTGTTGAACACAGGGGTGGGATTCTACTGGTTTGGACCAGTTTGGGCGAACTGGATGTTAACATAATTTCAACCAACTGGATGACCCTGCCCACCCTGCCTCTCCCCTCCCAAGAGTCTCCATGCAATGCAGGTAAGTGCAGGGTCTGCTTGGAGACTCTGGGAGGGGGAAATCAGGCTTTCCAGAAGTCCAGAAATGGGCCTGTTTCCAGTTTCCAGAGGGCCCCCAGAGCCTGGGGGAGGCTGGTTTCACCCTTCCAGAGGCCCGGTGGAAGCCTCCAGACCCTTGAGAGGGCAAAAACGGCCTCCCTCAGGCTCTGGAGGCCCTCCAGAAACTGGAAACAGGAAGTTCTGGTAATCCACACCCACCATGCCCACCATGCCCACCCAGCAACCGGGCAGAGAACCAGTTGCTGGGATTTTTGAATTCCACCCCTGGTTGGAAGACAATGTGAATTTAGTTTAGAGAAAATAGAGTTGTACGTCTGGAAGACACCTTTCAGATAAAAAGCAGGTGTACAAAGGTACATTATTTAGTTTTAAAGTGAACAACTTTGTGTTTCGATTTATAACAATTCATTTACTGACTGCTCAATGTTGCAATAGCACTAGAACCATTTTTCAGACTTACAACTATTGCAACATCTCCATGGTCTCATGATCAAAATTCAGGTGCTTGGCAACTGGTTCATATTTATGACAGTTGCAGTGCCCTGGGGTCCTCTGATCCCCTTTGAAGACCTTCTGACAAGCAAAGTCAATGGGGCAGCCAGATTCACTTGACAACTGAGTTCCTAACTTAACAACAACTGCAATGATTACCTTAACAACTGTGGCAAGAAAAGTCATAAAATGGGGCAAAACTCACTTAACAAATGTCTCACTTAACATAAATTTTGAGCTCAATTGTGGTCATTGAAGACTACCTGTGTGGAAACCCCCTACAATCTCTCCTGATGTCCTTTGAACTGATGGTGGGCTACCATAAAGAGGCAAGACCAACTCAAAAATCGTTTTACAATTTTTATTTCTAGGTAATGATAGAAACAGAGAATAAAGACTATGGTTGTTTAAGCTCTGAATACTGCAGATAACATTACTTCCCTATTAACTAGGAAAACTATCATTTTTTTAAAAACCAAAAGGAACACTTTTATTCACCACAGCAATTTTTTAAATCTGATAAAAGTAGCATTAGTAGGCCAGGAGACCAGCATTAGCATGTGATAGTACAGTATAGTGATTATTATCAGATTAGAATGGAGATACAGCTTCAGATCGACAAGTGAAAATCTTCCACTATTTACTGACTCACAATCTGATCTACTTCATGGGGATACTATAGCACAAGGGTCTTCAAACTTGGCAAGTTTAAGACTTGTGGACTTCAACTCCCAGAATTCCTGAGCTAACATGACTAGAGGAAGAATTCTGGGAGTTGAAGTCCACAAGTCTTAATCAAGTTTGAGGACCTCAGTATAGGAATAGAGAGGGAAAGAAATAAATCTGTATAGTGCTGATTTTCTTGCACAAATGGAAGATTGTAATTATTTTAATATAAATAATAGTAATTATTTGAAAAACCAATTCTATCCTGTTATCCAAGCTATTATTAGATTATTATCAAGATTCATATTTCATATCATGTGTTTGATTGACAAAACACCACATGCATTATAATTCTTCCAACAGTCCTTAAAATGGATCTGCATTGCTAGTTATTTCAGATGGAACAGGGGAAGAATGCCACTAAGAGAGACTTGCCTAATGCAACAAGATTACATGAGTGGTGAAACTTGGATCAGGAACTTCTAGAGTTGCAGTTTTATAAATCACTGGGCTTTATCAGATCTCCTTGGTCCCAATTGCTGCTATTAGGCTTATTTTAATGCAAAATCAGAAAAGAAACAAACATCCTAGGCAAATAGCTGGGCTGCAATAACTGTCTGAAGTCATTGGGAGTCAGGCAGCAAATATACTGAAGATGCAGTATTATGGTTGGCACAGTCAGCCAGATGTTTAGACTGGATTTGGCATTGGTATCTACCAACTCAGTCCTTCCCAAGGATCAAGGATAGGCAGATGTTGTTCTTTGATGGTATCAAAGGTATCATCACAGGATGCAAGCTGTTCCAATGAAGCTGTCTTCTGGAAATGACTGATGCTGATTTTGTCAATGCTAATGGCGTTCAAGTGGTGCTCCAATTGTTTTAGAATTGCACCCAAGGTGCCTGTTGTTATTGATATTGTCTCTGTTTTCTTTTACCACAGTTCTAGTTTATTTGCAGAACTTTGTATTTTGTAATTTTTCTCCAGTTTTTCCTGTTCTTTTTTGCAATCTCCAGGTCTACTATATATGTAGTAGTAGTCTCTCTCTCTCTCTCTCTCCCTCCCTCCCTCCTTCTCTCTCTCTCTCTCTCTTTGTGTGTGGGTTGTTATATGTGTGTATGTGTGTATGTGTGTATGTGTGTGTATATATATATATATATATATATATATATATATATATATATATATATATATTTGTTTTCTTAGGTTTTCGCGGGTACTTACATGTGTGCTGTTTAGCTTCCTTCGGGTATTATCCCACGTCATTGTAGTTCTGTTAAAGTTGTAGCAACGTTTCAGCAGAATCTCATCTGCCATCCTCAGGCTTCTGTATGGATGTGGGTCTCACAGCTTCTGGTTTCAAATTTGAGGCTGGTCCATTCTGATTGGTTGGGAGCCTGGACCTGTTTCATTGGACTTGGAGTTTGATTGATTGGTGTTCCTGGTTTCTTCTGTCTGTTTTGTGGCTTTGATTACCCGAAGGAAGCTAAACAGCACACACACACACACACACACACACACACACACACACACATATATATATATATGTTTTTTAAAGCTTTCGCGGGTACTTACATATATGCTGTTTAGCTTCCTTCAGGTATTATCCCATGTCATTGTAGTGCTTTTAAAGTTGTAGCAACGTTTCAGCAGAATCCCATCTGCCATCATCAGGCTTCTGTGTGGATGTGGGTCTCACAGCTCCTGGTTTCAAATTCGAGGCTGGTCCATTCTGATTGGCTAGGAGCCTGGGTCTGTGTTCACTGGACTTGGAGTTTGATTGATTGGTGTTTCTGGTTTCTTCTGTCTGT
>BLBF01000025.1:1984751-2000841 GCA_015471245.1 Laticauda colubrina | reverse complement strand
CTGACTCCAGCCTCAGTCCACTCCTTGTGAAAGTCCCCAACACTTTTGAATGGCCCTTTCCTGACAATCCTCTCCAGGCTGCGGTCATCCCTGCTGCTTGGGCACCTTTTTCTTCCACACTTTTCCCTTTTACATAACTTTCTATTCATGTGCTTTGATGCAGCACTTTGGGAACATCCAACTTCTTTTGCAATTCCCTTTTGAGGCTTTCCCTCCTTATGGAGGGTGTCAATGATGGTTTTCTGCACAACTGTCAGGTCAGCAGTCTTTCCCATGATTGTGATTCCTCCTGAACCAGACTGAGAGACCATTTGAAGACTCAGGAACCCTTTGCAGGAGTTATGGCCTAATTAGCTGATTAGAGTGGGACACTTTGAGCCTAGAATATTGAACCTTTTCACAATATTCTAATTTTCTGAGATTGTGGCTTTGGGGTTTTCATGAGGTGTAAGCCATAATCATCTCAATTATGACACATCACGGCTTGAACTATCTTGCTTTGCATGTAATGAGTCTGTCTCATATATTAGTTTCACCTTTTAAGTTGCATTACTGAAATAAATGAACTTTTGCACGATATTCTAATTTTTTGAGTTTCACCTGTACATTGATCTTTTATTTGTTTTAAAAGATACCAATATATTTATTTTAAAAGATACCAATATATGTATATGTATATGTACGTGTGTCTATCTACATATATAGATATTATTACATAGTACATTATATTATATTTAAAATATCCTAATCACATACATTAAAAATGTCCTATAAGTCTATATACAGTATATATATGTGCAAGTGTGTGTTTTTGTGTGTGCGAGTGTATATTAAAATATTATTCTAGGAAAATGACAAAACTTTACAAGATAATATCATATGGGTCAATGAACCCTCAAGTTTTTTACACCATCAGCACTGAAATTCTGAAATTCTATCCATCTTTTCAAATATAGTAGAACCTCTTGGTCATGACCATAATTCGTTCCATTACTTTGGTTGCAAACCGATGTGGTCATGACCTGAACCTAATTTAGGAAATTTGGCACTTACAAAAAAAAAATTGCATGGAAGGGGAAATCAGCTGTGAGAAAAAAATGTGAATTTTTTGGTTCAGAACCTGATTTGGTTGTGATCAGAAGCATTTGTGACCCGAGGTTCTACTGTACATTCTTTGGGAGTCCAATATGCACTAAACATATTTTTTTTAATTAAACAGTTAACTTTAATCTCAAATCTGTCAATGCCATATTAGTTTTTTAAAAAGACCCTGTCACTGATAAGGAATCATCTGAGATTCCAATTCTTTGTCCTTTGATACATACCAGAAGTATCTATTTTTACTATTACTCAGATTTTGATAAATATACATCGCAGATTTAAATTGTGTCATGGATTCCCTCAAATAGGATTTGAGGCATAAAAGGTAAATTAGTAAATATTAGGTGTAAACTGATGGATACAATAAAAACAATCTTTTCTAAGTCGTAAGAAAGATTTCAGCTTAAATAACTATGGGTTATACAATTATTTTGAAAATAAATCTATGGGATTCTGTTGATTTCTGGTATGTTATGTAATTATGTTAAAATAAATAAATAAATATTTTGAAAATAGTAGTTCTCTTCATATTGCTTTCAGATAAGACATGAAAAATAAGTTTTGGGACAAAGCATTTGAACAATAAAGTAGAAGTTTAAACAGCAACAATGGGAAATGTCCTTAAGTTTAGGGTAATAGGTGTGATGAAATATTCTATGTAATTAGATGAATAACTGTGGAGTATCAGGAATATTTCCACTTAAATTGTTTAAGAGGAAAAATGTTTTACTGTGCTGGGCCATAAGGAGCCTGTGTCTACTAATACTTAGTTTAGAGTTATAGCATTCCTGAAAGTGTATTCACAATGGTCATATCCCAGTCCCCCTTCTGTTCAATTTTGTCAGAGATTGCTGAACAAGTCCCTGCAAGTTTCTTGTCAAGGGTTTTCAGAAGTGGTTTGCCACTGCCTCTTTCCTAGGGCATTTTTTTTTTTTTAGCGTATGGCACGTGTTAGCCAGGGATGCCCGAGGTGGCTGCCTGCCTCTGTGAAAGGGATTTTTGGGTGGCGCAAGAAGCCTGAATGCCAGTAGGCATTCGGGAGAATCTCCTTGTCCCTATATGGTTTATTTGCTCATGGGAATCAACCTGCCAACCTCAACGTCTTACCACATGAGTTACTGCAGCCCCCTTCCTAGGACTGACAGAGAGTGACTGGCCCAAGATCACCCAGCTTGTTTTGTGACTAAGATGGGACTAAAACTACTGGACTCCTAGTTTCTAACCTGGTACCTCAACCATTATAGCAAAATGGTTCTTGAGTGAGACATTTTTTTCATGGCATATCATGTGTTTTAGTAAGAATTACCTTGGCTATTATTTTGAAAATTAAAAAAACCCATTAAAACAAAAGAATTAGGCATTTTCATACATTCACACGATTAACAGGCATGTCTGTTTCAATCATGGGGTGGTGGTGACTAAATAAAGTCGCTACATATTAATTCATACAACTGTCCTTTGAGTTCAAGTTCTTCTGAGCATAAGAAAAGCTGGCTGGATCTAAGAAATAGGCTAGTTAGTTTGAGGCTAGGTCACACTGGCCGACGGATGCAAAATGTATGCAAAAAGGACACAGTGGACGAGCAAAATTTCGGGGGTGGCTCCATCTGTTGTTATCCGGTCTCAAAAGTGCGCCAAATTTGCATAAACAGAATGGAAAACAATGGAAAGGAACGGACGTGGGTAGTACGTAGCGAGGATGGTAAGTGGATGTTCATAGGAACCCTAGCGGATGGAAGCGGATGGAAGCGGATGACACATCCGCAGGGCTTCCGGGGGAGAATAGCGAAGTGGATGCGTAGCGGAAGGAGTGGATGTGTAGCGGATGACGCGGATGCATCACGGATGCCTATAGGATGCATAGCAGATGCGTAGCAGATGCGTAGTGGATGCAAAGTGGTCACTGCGCATGCGGGGAGGATGAATTGCATCAGCTCCGCGGATATAAAAGGATGCAGCTTGCAAGCAGTCACCATTCAGAGGAAAGACCTGCTGCCAGAGACATCTTGAAAGAACACCATGGTTCGTCAGTCAGGGAAGAAGAGGAAGCCTGTGCCTACTCCTGCCAGCCCTGGCAAGAAGGACAGAACCACCATCCCACCCCCTGGCGCTGACTCTGAAGCTGCTGGTGCTTCTGCTGCTGCTGCTGGTGGTGGTGGTGGTGCCCCTGGTGTTGCTGCTGCTGGTGCTTCTCCTTCTGGTGCTGCTGGTGCTGCTGGTGTTTCTCCTGCTGCTGCTGCTGCTGCTACTGCTGCTGCTGCTGTTGTGGTGGACCAGCCCCAAGGCCCTCAAAGCCCTGCTGCTGAAGGCTCTGAAGCCCCTGCCAGAGGGAGGAAGAGGCAAGGAGTAGGGAGAGAGGAAACAGAACTTCATTTCCGAGGACCATGAGGAAGAGGTGCTGGAATGGCTGAGGGAGAATGAGTACTTGTGTAGAAAGGGCCACAGGCTCTATCGCGACACCAAGAGAAAGCAGGCAGCATGGAGAGACAAGGCAGAGAGCCTGGGCTACACTGCAAATGTACTCCTGGGATGGTGGAAGCACATGCACACCTGGTATGGCAAGCTGCACCTGAAGAAATCTGGCCAGGCCGCTGTCAAGCTCACTGACCGGGAGATGTATGTCATGGCCAAGTGCAGCTTCCTGGAGGGTGAGGTCCACCACCGAGGAGCAGCCCCTCTGTCAACCCTCTCCCTCAGACAGCCCACAGACAGCCAGTCCTCTTCCAGCCAGGAGACAGCTACCATGTCCAGGCAGGTGTCTTTGGAGAGCCCCATAGCAGAGACCCCCCCGACAGCTGCACTCCCCATGCCAGAGGACGTGGAGGATCCCCTGTCTCAAATGGAGCAAGAAGAAGTAGCATCCAGAGACCAACCCACCCCCACCCCCAGCTCCACCTCCACAGAAAGCAGGCAGAGAGGCAGACTGGAGGGCCAGAGCCACACTGTCCTGCTGGAGATCAGGGACACGATCAAGACCAGCACAGATCTTCTCTCTCAGCTGGTCCACAGTGATATACCATCCTCGAACCGCAAGCCCTTCATCACGTACGTGAGCCAGACCCTCATGGATCTGCCCGAGGCCCAGTACCAGGTGATGAAGGAGAAGATCACAGCACTGCTGCACCACCCTCCAGGCCCAGCTGAACCTGCTCCGACCCACTCCAGGACTGCTCCTCCACCCCAGGCGATGTCACAGCCCTTCCATGGCTTTCAACAGCCCCTCATCTACCAAGGCTACGAGTACCAGGACTTCCCACAGCAGAGGCAGCCCTTCCCAGTCCAGGCCCAGGTACATCGCACGCCACAGATGCCTCGCCTCACCCAGCTGCAGACCAGACAGCCCCACTACACTCCTCCTTCCTCCACCCCACAGCCAAGCCCCTCAACAGAAAATCTGTCATCAGTACTGTGCCTGATCAGTACTGTGCCATCCCAGGTCCTTGAGGAAGGGCCTCTCAACCTCACGGGACTGAGTCAGCTCTCTGAGAGCTTCCTGAACACATGATCCCCTGTTGTACTCTCAGGGCCAGGCACCCCAATGGTGCCTTAGACCAGCACTCCAACCACAGCCATCTCCACAGTCCCTGGCTGCTCGACAGCTGAGACCATGAACATGCCTCAGAGTGACTGAGAATAGTGCCGGAGACTGAGTTGTTACCTGTTCACTTTATCTTTGCTTAAAGACACTTTACTTGGTTCATTTTTCTTTTTTAATAAAGTCATACAGTTTACTTAAGACAGTTGTTAATAAAGGTTATCTTTGCTTCACACACTTGGTTCATTTCATTTACTTAATAAAGTGTTGGTGAAAACTTTGAAAAAAGGGTTCTTCCCTTCACGTGAAGCTCTGTTGGGGCCTTGAACATCCACAGTGTCTATCAGGTTTCATCCTTGCCTCCATTCACCAGGCTCCATGTCCCCATTCCCTTGTTGATGGTCCATAAGTCTGTTCTGCAACAGTGGGTAGCGGGTGCGCATGAGATTGTGCAGGATGCAGCAAGCTTCCACGATGCTCCTCACAGTCTGTGAGTGATGCTTCATGGTGGTGAGAAGTACTTGGAACCTGTTGGCCAGGATGCCAAAGTCGTTCTCCACCACCCGTCTTGCCCTGGACAGCCTGTAGTTGAAGATCCTCTCTTCACGGATGAGGTATCTGGAACTGTAGGGCTTCATGAGGTAGGTTCTGAGGGAGAAGGCATCATCACCCACGATGAAGTAGGGCACATCTTGTGTGTCATTGGGTAGGGGGTCTGGATCTGGAAAACCCATGATGAGGTTGCGTTCCAGCCCATTCTTGAGGTCACTGGCGTTGTATACCTGGCTATCTGAAGCAGACCCGTTGCCTGAAGCATCGATGTAGATGAACTTGTAGTCAGCATCAACCATGGCAAAGAGGATGATACTCAAGAAGCCCTTTTAGTTGTGATAAGAGGACCCTGAGTTGGCTGGAGCTTTGCAGGCCACGTGCTTCCCATCTATGGCTCTAACGGTGTGGGGAAAGTTCCACCTCTGATCCCACTCTTCTGCAACTTTCCTCCAGCCTTCTTCAGTGGTGGGACACTGGAGGAGCTCCTCCATGTATTCTTCGATGATGGCCTGCACCACTTCTCTGACCACTTTGCTGATGCTGTTGTGTGGCACCCTCCAGGCATACTGCATGTTTCTGTATGTGATTCCAGAGGCCAGGTGGCGCAGAGTCAGTGCCACCTTCAGTCCAGGGTCCAGGCTGGGACGGAAGTTGGTGCTCGGCTTGGTCAACCTGGGTCTCAGACGCTCTAAAATTTCATCAAACATGGCTGGTGGCATCCTCACGAAGTGCTGGAATGCACGAGTGTCTTCATTCCTCAGCTCCACCATCAGCTTGTCATACAGTCCAAACTCCACTCTTCTCCTGATCCATCATCGGACCCACACAGCTCTTGGACGTCTCCTTCTTCTCCTTGCGTAGAAAAGGTGAAACAGTCTGAAGAGGGCTTGGTTCTGGTGTTGAATGATGGCAGCTACCATAAGGAGTGTGTGATGATCCATGGTGGAGATCAATGGATGATGTGGAAGAGCAAGACCAAGGGTGAAGAGGTCTGTACACCACGGCTGCTGGACTGATAGTGAGATCCAGGTGATTTCCTCCCCCTTTTTATAGGAAATATCGGTTTTCCACTTGGTGTCCTTCCACATACTCTAGGCATACTCCAGACATCCTAAATATCCGAGATATGTCCCATATACAAATGTTTTGTCCATTTTAATGCTTTATATATGAGATGCATCTGCTTACATCCTTTCTATTTCCGTTCTACTAATGCTGTGTGGATGTTCTGTGTACCTTTCATTTCCTCCCTCTTTCCGCTTTCAGCTGCAGCGGATGTGAGTTGAGGGGATGGCCAGAGGATGCAGAGAGGATACAGCGGACATGTAACGGATGACAAAGGACGTAGAACGTTTGTTGCCCGTATGTGTCGTGGATGTAGATCGTATGCGACGGAAAGTTCATCTGCTCAAAAAGTTTTGTGCAGCTCAAAACCTTTTGAGTGGATGAAATAGCAGTAGACAGATATTTGACGGATAGAGCATATGAAACACGTACGCAGTGAGTACACAAAGGATGCATCGCATTTTCCAATGGATGGCAAGCTTTTTGTCCATTTTACATCCTCTTTGCATCCGTTGGTGTAGTGGGACATGGGCTTAAGACTCCTGAGAAAGTTTCTCAGAGGACTTTTGAAGTTCAGAGGCCAGCATGTTGGAGGGATTGCATGTGATGAGTAACACTTGGCCTTTGTTTACTGTTAGAGATGGCCTGGCCTACAATATCATGAAGCAGCTGAAATGCATAGACCATGGGGATTCAATCTGGTCATATTTTCAGGATTTCTTGGCCTGAAGTCAGACAGCTGAGAGCAGGAGAGTCTTATGACAATTCGATGCAATAACTTCATTATGTAAAAGTTGTAACTGCAGCTCAATTATCTTGATCCCCCCCACATTCTGCCATTTTTTCCTTCGATTTTCCTATTACTGTGATATTCCTCCCCCACCCCATTTTTCTTTATTTTCCACATGCAAGTAGGAGATACGATACATTCCAAGGGTTATTTGGTGTTGGCGGGGAGCGTTGGCTGCAAAAGAATTTGAGGGTGAGAACTGGCTGAGTTGGAACTAAAGATTCTTTTCTGCACCCAGAAAGTAAATGCTCTCAAGGAAGGGTTCATTTTACATCTTGTACTGGAGTATTTTCAAAGAAAAGTTTAGTTTATCCAAATTCCTTGGGCAACAGAAGAGATTCATTCTCTTGGGAGACGCTGGACTCTCAATCAACTATATTGAAAAGCAGACACCATGACGGACCATCTGTTAACGAGTCATATTCGCAAGATAGCTGGACCAAGCACTGGATTGGGACTTTTAATTTCCAAACTGAAAACATACCTTTGATTTTTTTTTTGCATGAGCAAAAAACAAACAAGCAAACAAATCAAATGATTTTTCTTGCCTGAGCAAAACCACAGAAACAGCTGTAGAATCTATTAAAATATAACATGTAGTTTTGCATGTGTTTCCAGAAGAGCGCTAGATGCTAGTTCCTTTAGATGGAACTGATCTTTCATTTGCAGTTGGTTTTGTTCACAATCAGAGTCCTAGCATTCTAACACTTATCTAATAATGGACCAAGCATTAGACCAGTGTCCAACTTGCTTAGCTCAGCTTACATAATGAGTTTGCAGTCCTTTCCGCAATAATAAAAAAATACAATATAATCCATTTCTTGTTGCTTTTTAAGGTTTCTGAATTTCAGAAGCTAAATTAATTTTTTGCCATGACTACATAATTGGGAGCAGAAACATCTTTCAAGTCCAATGCAAGTCACTTGAAGATAGTAGACCTTGTCCAGTCTTCTGCTCTCCTCTGTATTCAACTACTGGAAAGGCTACCATTTTAGCCTTTCCAATTTGAATGCCCTCTGGATGGGTTGGCTTTGATCACCTTTAGGGGAACAGCTAAGGCAGTACCATATTGTGGCTGCTGCTAGTTTGATTTTACCTTTCTGTGACATTTCAGATTTAACATGGTTGTGAGCTATTCATTGTTTTTGATTGGGACAGCTTATAAAGCTTTGACTACTTGACTACTTGATCACTTCTATGGTGTGAAGTTGCCACCATCTCTTAGCAGGTACTTAGCTAGACTTTCAGGAGGATCTCTTCTCAACCTGGCCCTTGAGGTCTTCCACCACATTTGCCCATCTTCACTCTAACTAGATCCATCTACCTTATTGCTAGTTATCCTTTTTCGTTTTCCTTCTTCCTTGACCTTCAGAGCCTTCTCCAAAGAGCGAGGTCTCTGTGTCTAAAATATCATAATTTGGGCTAATTTTTGCATTGAGTGGAAACTTTGAACCATTTGTTTTTACATGAACCATTTGTTTTTCTTGGCTATCTCTGTGTTCTCAGAAATCTTCTCCCACATTAATGTATTCAGAGTATGGCAGTGTAAATCCAGCACTGGAAAAGTAAACACAGATGGCTGAAGCTTCTTTATAAACACAAGTAAATTTTTCAGTACCAGTTGTAGATTTCTTCAAGATGGAGCAAACTCAAACAGAAACAGATATGTTACAGGTTCAGAGCTGAGCTCTAGTTTTCAGCAAGTAAGATACACAACAGAGGAGAGAAGCAGTTTCATTTCAATAGACAGACTCAGAGCTTAACATAGCTGCAGAGCTGCAGAGCTTAATATAGAGTCATGCCTAGGCTACTTCTAGTTTCAGTTTCCAAACAGTCCTCATTGGCTGACTATGTTACCATGCTCTATTCCAGTTCATGAATATACTCTGACATAATGTTCAGAAATGACAGTATTCTTTCTATCTTGCTTCTTCAAAATCAAACTTTCCCTTCACAGCATGTCTGCGTGCATCGTTCTGATCTTAGTAGAAATAGAAACATTATGGAATCTGAATATCTTTTTTCCCTAAGACCTTCATTGTTATCCTCCTAAATGCTGGTCTGCAGCACATTTCATGACTGCTGGTTCTTTTATTATTGGTGGTTAATCCCAAAAGGAAGAAGCTAACAACCACTTCATTATCTTCACTATCAATGCCATGGCTGTTGTAATTAGTTTCGTTTTATTTATATTTAAACTTAGTTTCATGTTTTCACTGTGCTCCTTGACTTTCTTTGCGAGAATTTCCAGATTGTTTGCATGATCAGTTTTCAGAAGTGCTATCAGATAGCAGAGGTCATTGATGTTTCTTCTCCAGTCTCGATGCTCTTTCACTCCAGCATCCCTCTAGCATATAGTCAGAATATAAATTGATTAAACTTCTTTGCTGTTCTGGAGTCAACCTGGTTTGTGATGTTCCATCTGGATTGTGGCTTTCTGTCCTGGCTTTGCACGAAGAGAATGAGATATTCAAGGATTCCTGTTTACCCATGGACATCCCATAGTCAACCCAATTGAAATCTTGTCTATAATCAATGGAACATATTGACAAAAGAGGGATATTTTCTAAGTTATTTTGGATTCTGACATCTCTACTATATAGTATTTCAATATGCTTTTCCCATCCTTCTTTCATCTGTCACTTTCTTAAATTTCCTCACTTTCATGCTTCTTATATTCCATGCTTCCACTATATTTCTGTCTTTGCAGCTTTGGATTTTTGTTTCCTATGTGGCAACATCAGCATCTAGATGTCTGAACACTTTAATCTAGCTATATCATAAACACCATGAGTAACCTGAAAGATCCTCAATTCTTCCTCAGTAGCATATTGAGTGCCATCCAACCAAATGGCGTTATATCATCTATCACTTTACCTTATCTAATTATCAGTAAAATATAGGAGTGGTTTTCTATTGCCTTCTCCTGCCCAGTTTGAAATGATACCTTAATATGTTGTTACTAAAATGATTACCTGCCTCCAGGTAATCTTGCTATATTAGTGCTGCCCAATTTGGTTTAGTGGTTAGGATTTAAGTATTGCCTTAGACGTGAAAGCCGTGAAAGCCGGCTGGATGATTTGGGCCAATCATTCCTCCCTCAGGCCAACTTACCTCACAGGGTTATTTGTTATTGTTGTTGAGAAAATAGGAAGTGGAAGGAGTATTGGGTATGTTTGCTACATTATTTATAAAAATAATGTAGGTGGATTAAAAAAATCTTTTAAAAATGTAGCTTCATTTAACTGGGCGACTAAGATAACTTTTAGAGCTTGGGTGACTGCACTGGGATCGTATATTTTTGGCATATATTTCCAACTTTCTTCACTCATCCTTCCTAGAAACATCTTTCTTTCCCACAATAAAACACTACTTATGGCCTATAAAACTATGAAACTAAACTAGTTAACACTGAATATGCATTTAGAGGGTTTTTATTAAATTGTTTTTTTATAGTTTTTTTTTTAAAAACCCTATGCATAATTACATTAATGCAGGTATCATCTCATGGAGCCCTTAAAAATAATGGAGTAAGTTACATTCTGCTAGTATATTTTGAGCCTGTTCAATGGAAAGTAAAGAAAAATGGAAGAAATATATGAGTATGTGTCCCCTGTTGTGATTGGCAGTGAAATAATGTTCAGATTATTGTAATAAATCCCCAGCTAATGTTTTTAAATTTTGGGAGCACATAAGAGGGAGGGCTTATGGATTTTGGCTTCCTCGCTTTCCCCATAATTCAGCTTCTGAGTGAAACAGCAGGATTTGCCAATGGCCAGCTTACAAGAGCGGGTGGGGACTTTCGCATCTAACATGTTTCACAGCAGCTGAGGACACATATTTTCTCACCAGCTCTCATCTCCTGGGCAAGTGATAACAAGTGATAACAAATGCAAGCACCAAGTTCTTAATTATCTATCTCGGAGCCCAATCAAACCTTCCTTCAATACTTAGCAGTCAAACCATACCTCCTGTTTTCTCTGGATTCATTACAAATGTGAAGGAAGGAGAAGAGGGACTCCTATAAGGAAGTGAAGTTTAACCCTCTCCTTCCCCGGCATGATGGCAATGGACCTCCTGCACAGCATACTATGAACATTTATAACAAAAGTACAAGTGCTCACTAAGGTTGTGTGTGTGTTGCATCAAAGATTAGGAAAGCGACTTGGCTCTCATCACAAGGGAGGAAAAAAAAGGTCTCTTCCCACCGCACTGCATTTTCTAGTAACACATATTAGAAAGCTGTCATAAAGGGGAAAGCAGGACATATAACACATGCTGCATACTGAGGAATGTCTAGCTTATTTCTCAGAACCCAAATTCATCTTGCTTGTAAAGAAGTTGACAACATCATGAACTGAGTGACTTCTCCTTCCCCCTTCGCCTGCCATTCATTTCTGCTCAGGATTTAATCATAGCAACCTCAGCTCTTCTGTTCCAAAAACAGCATTCTCCATCCTGGAATTTCCCTCAAACAGAGAAATGTAATTCCTTGTAATACATTTCGAGTGTTGTGGCTATAAAGAGGTTACCCAAATGCCTTGTGAGCATGGTCAGGGGTGCCTAAGCATGTGTACCCTCCATCTTTTACTGGAGTAAATGTTATTTTCATTGCCTCAAAAAGTGATCTACAACCTTCCCTCCTCTCTATCCCAAAAGTCAACCATATGAATGCCAGGGTTCTGGCCAGCCAGGAAGCAGGTTGAATCATTGTGGGCTAACAGCAACCCCCTCCACCTGTCCAATAGCAGAACACCGAAGACATGACTCACCACCAGCCTATCAGCTGCTGAGCCAGTTGACCAATAGGCGAGTGAACGTTGTTATTAAGTCCTCCTCCAACACTGCCCCTTCCATAAGAATAAACTTTTTGCTAAAACAGGACAACAAAAGACAATACTGTGTGGTGTGTTTTACACATTATAGGGCTTTAAGTCTAATGCCATAGACATTATGTCAGAGATGAGATGCATGCAGCAGTTCTCTGTTAGGAGATGAAGCTGCCTTGGCCTGGTGCTCCATACTGCCTGGGCTTGCTCTCCTATGGAGATTGTGATTGATAAGGGAAGATGTCAGGAGAGAGGATGGAATGGGGGAGGGTTTCAAAGAAAAAGAGGTTGGGAGGGGGGGTAGGAAAGGCAGTGGCGACAGCAGGAAGGGGTTGTCTGAGGCTGGAGCTGTTGCCAGTGCCAAGCTACCATCTGTGGCATTGTGATCCCAGCAGGCACAGGGGAAGGAAGTGGCAGCCGAGAAGGTAGGGGTTAACGTGAAAATTGAAAATAAAGACACGAGAGAGCAATTAGCTTCTTAGAACGGAAGATAAGCTCCCCCCTCTTCTTTTTCTGGGAATGGAATGAAAAACAATCAAATCCACCAAATCCATAATGGTTGGGATTTTTATGTTTCTTACCACCTGCATATTTGGGGGGGGGGGGTGTGTGTATAAGTTTTATGCAAATTTGGCATCCTAAAAGCAGATGCTATCCTGAGATATGTTAAAGTGAAAGCTGGATATGTTAAAGTGAAAGCAGCATTCTACTTAATTCAGAGGTGGTATTCAAGCAGGTTCTAACCCGTTCTGGAGAGCAGGTAGTGGAAATTTTGGCATTTTACAGTATCTTTCCCCTGCCATGCCCACCAAGCTGGTAGTAAAAAAAATTGAATCCCACCACTGACTTAATTCTATTTTAATAATAAGAGCTAGAGACATAATTTTAAACAAGCCTGATGTAGGATATGCTTCATTCCCAGTCAAGGCACAAAATATTTATTTTGGACCAGTATCTTTGTCATGTCCTTGACTAGGAATGGTTGAATCTGTCCATTTTGGATTTGTTCAGTTTCCTGTTTATCCATTTTTATGTTCATTTTATCCCATTTCTGCATCTGTATATTATTTTTTTTAATTTTCATAACATTAATTTGGGGTGATTTTTTTTTGCACATTTCACCAGACAGAGGCAATTCCATAAGCATTTTCTCATAACATACAATACACACATAAAATATATGTTTGCAATAAATATAATAAGTGTGCAATCATGTAGAATGTTTTAATGCACTTTTAGTGGGGAACCGTGCCACAAAGTGTGGAGAAGTGCAAATACTGAAATGTAACCTTGTTTCATTTGTAAATTGCTTGGGAACTATAAATTAAATTTGTATTGGAATATGAATTGAAGACAGTTTCCCCTTGTTTTTAGATTGGCCTTAACTTTGCTTTTTTTTTTTTTCCCTTTCCCCTCTCACCCCCTGCCCATTTTAAAAAATACATTGCTTAAGTCTAGATGCAGAGAGCTAGAATCGTATCAGTAATGGCAGTGTTTTTATAGTTCTGAAAGTTGCTGATTTGGCAGCAGTAACAGTTGCTTGAAAGAACCAAGTTTTTGGTGCAAAGAGAAAGCATACAGTATCACTTCAGATCTCTAGAATCATATCTCTGTGACTCCCCTGCGTGTTGGCAGGAAATCAATAGATCAGTTCCAAAGAGAAGCTAAAGAATTTTCTTCTTGCCTCCAACTTGGCAGAAACACATCCTCAAATATAGTCCATCTGTGTTATTTCAACACAAATTATAAGCATTACAATTATTACTTATCTCTGAAACAAATCCAATATGTGTAGTTTAAATAAGTAAGTTACCTTTGATATTTCCATTTTGCATAGATGAACATGGAGAATGATAATGGAGAAACTGAATGTGATTTCTTAGGTTCTATCCCCTAACTCTGTCTGATTGGAGTGTTTCACTGATATTGCTGAATTACTTGTATATACTTTTAAACTAGTTTTTAATATGAACTATTTAGGTTTCCTAAAGAAAGAAAACCAAATTACACCTTCTCTTCTATGCACATAGGATTGCAACTCTGATGAAATTTATCTAGGAAAGAACTTAGCCAACCATGGAATTGAAGAAAATGTTTGGCTGCATACAACTATGGTGGCAGCAGTGAGACAGTTACAATTTCATGCATGATGGATCGATCCTTTTTTATGTAGGGATAAGAAGGAAACTTTGCTTGAACATGTTAAATTTATACAATGTGCTTCTGTACTAGGCTGTTTAAAACAATAGCAACAAGCGGCTCGGTAATAAAAATTAAATGTCAAAAAACTAGATTGCAAAATTGGTATTTGCATTACAGATTTTTTTTCTTTGCAACTCTGCATAATTCTGGTTTTGTTATTCATGGGCAGGTAAAGAAACTCAGCCATCATTTCACAAATATTTCCTCAGCCATATAAAACAGGAACCTCCTTTTCTAACCACAGGACAGCTGCATTCCCAAAGGAAACAGTCCTGGGACTATTGCCAGACTGATGGCTTTTATGGCAGTCCTCCATCATCTTGGCATATATGTATCTCTGGGCAGGCTATAATACTAGCATGAGACTTCAGGCTCATACAAGGCCCTTGAAGGACTGGGGCAAAGCTACCAAAGTGCCTCCACATGCTGTCCTCAAAATATATATATATTTTTGTTAGAAGGAGGAAGTTATTAATTCCATTTCCTGTTTGAGTTGAGTTGACTTGAATGATAATGATTTTTCAGAATGAAGATGAATGCTAATGCTTTCATTGGTCCACCCTGAGCTGAATATAGGGACACGCCCAGTGGTGGGATTCAAATTTTTTTATTACCAGCTCTGTGGGCATGGCTTGGTGGACATGGCTTGGTGAGCATGGTATGGAAACGATATTGCAAAATCCCCATTCCCTCCCCACCCCACTAACCTGCTTTCCAGCTCCGTTCTCCTGTGCAGGGCAACAAAAGAAGACCCAGCCGATCAGCTGGGACTCAATGGGAGGCAGAGAATAGATGGGGGCAGGATCAGTCAGAGGTGGAATTTGCTGGCTCTCTGAACTACTCAAAATTTCGGCTATCGGTTCTCCAGAACTGGTCAGAACTCCTGAATACCACCTCTGGACATGCCTCTGCCCCCCCCCCCTCATGGAGACTGCAGGTGCAGTGATTTGGTGGCTTCTCTTCTGATAGATGGGGTCTGCCCACATTTGTTCCCTTGCTTGCAGACCTTTGGCAACTTCTTTTTTTTAAAAAAAACCTTCTCTGTGTTTCATTTGCAGCCAGATGGCACCAGCAAAGAATGTGTCTTCATTGAAAAAGTCTTGGAGAACAACTACACGGCTCTGATGTCAGCAAAGTACTCAGGCTGGTATGTTGGATTCACCAAAAAAGGGAGGCCTCGGAAAGGGCCCAAGACCCGGGAGAACCAGCAAGACGTCCATTTTATGAAACGATATCCAAAGGGACAAGTGGAGTTACAGAAACCTTTCAAGTATACCACAGTGACGAAGAGGACTAGGAGAATACGACCAACCAACCCCAGTTAAAAGACCAAGGCAGTGTCTTGCAAATAAACTACAAGAATAGACTGTACCAGAGAAATATTTTTACACTAAAAATAAGGGAGAGGTTCTATTTTTGTACATTGTTTTTTAATTTTTTTTAAAGACTGAGTTAAAAATAGAAATCCACTGGGGAAGCTGTAAAAGATTTATTGTAACTTGAAGAAGAAGGAGAAGAAAAATGAATGGCTCTATTTAAATTGACTTTTTTTGTGCTGTGGATTGACATACAGGTGCTTTATTTCTCACTGGGAATGGACAACGTTTGAAATGGACAACATATTCAAGCCAATCCCTAGAGGGAAAAAAGGTCATGTTATAATAATAATAAAATAATAATACTAAAAAACCAAAACCACAAAACCAAAGAAAGCCAAAGTTCTGCCCCCCACACCTTTCCCCATCCAACCCCCGAAAATCCTTGGATAATTCTCTGGTGTTGCAGCCCTTGGTTATTTTGTCTCTGCAAACTAGGTTGAGATGTGAAGATCTGCTGATCTGGCATGGGGTTTCCCTGGAGGGCTCAGTACCTCAATCCTTCGTAATGTTTTCAACGACATAAGGTGTCACGACTCTGTGATCCTGCATTGTTCTGCTCACTTCTGGAGAATGCTGCTAATGACCTTCAAGTGACTAAGTAAAATAACCTAATACACCAATGATAAGGGAGTATTTT
>BLBF01000025.1:1958576-1984351 GCA_015471245.1 Laticauda colubrina | reverse complement strand
ATATATATATATATATATGTATATATATGTATATATATGTATATATATATGTATGTATTATATTATAAAGCTATTTATTTCATTTCTCTGTATATTGCAGTTCCATGAACCAGGTATTACTGCCTCAGCAATTAAAAATTATTTAAAACACATAGACGTATTACTGCTGTTCATACATTCCCCTCTCCCCCCAGCTTTTCGCCAAACTACACTGAGACCCTTAAAGTTGTTACCAGAGCTTGGGCTCGGTGAGAATTTAGAGTTCAGTAATAGAATTCTATGTGCCAGGACGGGAAATAATTTGTTTCTCTTTTGTTAAGCTTGCCGCCCCATCTCTTCCTATTCCACTGTGTTGACTTCCTGCAAAATGCTCAGCCTTGTCCAAGCACAGGCAGAGTTTTGAAATGCGGTATGCAAAGGATTTCTTCCTGCTGTCTTCTCTTGCCCATTGTGTTCTACTCGGACCAAGCTGACTTGGTCAGTGCTTAGTGGGGAATTACTGAATGTCCCCAGTATGTCCCCTCTAAAACGCAAAGTGACCTTCCTGCTCTTAGTCAGCCAAAGGCTTCTGGCTTTTCTATCCAAACTGGAACAAATCAAGGTCTGAAGACACTGCTGGACCCCACTGGAAGTAGCCCTGTACCCAGGACAGGAGCAAGAGGACAGTGAGATGAAGTGGCAAGGCCTGGGGAGCTAGTGTGCTTACCTTCAGAAGATTATGTACTTTTTTTAAAAAAAAAAATGCACTCTTAGTCAAAAGCCTTTTAAAATAAACTTTATTTTCCTTAAATAAGAAAACAAGATATGTTGTGATTGCTCAAAAATATGTTTCATATGTGCATTGCTGTAGAAAATGCTCTCAGTCAAGTGAGAAAGAAGAGAAAGCAAGAACGGTTTTTGCATGTGGGAGACATAGTCGTTAATTGTCCAATGAGACATTTCTTGCCTTCTTTTTCTCCCTTCCTCATTCAGTCTTCCTATCAAAATGACTTGTAGCCAGCTAAACCTTGCCCATGTTTGAATTTATATTTATTCAGCCTGATGCAGCCCTCTAAAAAAGAAATAAAAGGATTAGCTATACTGCAGTGATGTCAAAGCTATGACACATGTGTCAAAGGTAACATGCTATGACATTTCAGGTAACATGCCAACATTCACCAACACCTGGCAACAACTATTGTCAAAACCATGCTCTGTTCTCACACTTTTTGGGGGGGAGTGTGGAGACTGTATGAGAAGTATGCTTTTGTGTGTCCTCTGAACCCTCCAGTGGGTCATGTGTGTGTGAGAGAGAGCCATGTTCTCGTATGGTGTCTGCAGCTTCCAAAAATTGCATGAGAATGGGGTGTGCTTTCGCATTGCTTTGGTAGGCCACAGAAAAGCATTTTTAGGAGCTGTTTCAAGAACAAAGGTCTTTCACCACACAGAGCAACCTCAGGTAGGCCGCAGGGCCTGCCAACAGAAAGAGAATGCCATTTGAAAGTAAGCAGTGGATGGCAGATGCAGAATACTAGGCCATGAGGGCAATGGCACAATTCTCCAAGGCTCGTGTGCCTTGGGGAATGGCACAAGGTACTTTTTTGAGTGGCAGCAGCAGCTTTAGGGTTGAAGTGGAGGCCTGGGACTCCGCTTCAGGCTTAGCCTCAGCACTGCTGAGTGCTTCTGTTCAGGTTGGCCTCGATGGTGGTGATGGGGGAGAGAATTAGCTCTTTTGTTTAGATACTGGAGGGACAGGTGACACGTCAGCAGAGTCAGGTTAGGCATTTTCCAAATTGACATACCAAGCCCAAAAAGTTTACTATCTCTGCTATTCTGCAACCGATAAAGCTAGTGATGGGAGTGGAGCAGGAATGAGGAATGTTCCCATCTTATATCTAGTTTGCACAATGCACATGGACTAGTCTGACCATTAATCAGTGGCAATTTGGATTTTGGCCACTCTTTCAGGGGTGGGTTGCTGGGGGTTCGCAGGGGTTTGTGAATGCCCCTAGCTAATCTATGCAGTTCGGAGAACCCCCAAATGCCACTCCTAGCTGGCCTGGACCACTCTGCCCTTTCCCTCCCAGGAGTCCCCACATGGCCTGTTTTTGATGCAGATAAATGCACGGTGTGCACAGAGGCTCGGGAAGAGTGAAAAACAGGCCTTCCAGAAGTTTGGGAAGGCCAGAAATGAGCCTGTTTCTGGCTTCCAGAGAGCCTCCGGAACCTGGGGAGAGCAAAAAGCACACACCCCCAACATGGTGCAGGAGGTTGACTAGGCCACACCCACCATGGACATGCCCACCCAGCAACTGGGCAGAGAACCCTTTGCTAAAATTTTTGAAGCCCACCCCTGGTCCCTTTCTTATAATTCTTCTATGGCATGGGGAAAAATGCCAAGGAAGATGCTGCCTGCTTCAGGGGTTTGACCAGTCTCTGAGGAGAGCAGTGAGTACATGTATGTAGGGAAACATCAGAGCTACGTGTACTTGTGGTGCTCCTTTCATACTGTGGTAACGGCTGTCAGGTTGGAAAAAGACAATGGGACAACTGATCTGGTTTTCTAAAGTATATGGTAGGCAAGTTCTTGAATCCCAAAATTTAGAATTGTGTTTTGGTCCTATTTCATGCACATGCATTATATTTCAGGTTAATACAGGACGGACTGGGACTTCTGCTTGCATATCTGGTAAACCTAGCGCTGGTACTTTGATTCCCATGCAGTTCCCTGTCTTGATGTTAGGTAATTCTGTTGAACAAGGCTTTTGCAAGCATTATTTGTGATAAGCTCACTGATTCAGAAATGTATTGGAACCCTGTTACAATTGTGGGAAATAATCTAAGTAATCCTGAGACCTTGATGAGTGCATGTAAATATATGAGAGGTTACTATTCTTGGTGCTTACAAACAAAGGATGACTTGGATATAAGTTTTCCTTGGTTCACCAAGACAGCATTGCCAAATTAAAGACTTGGCTAACAGACCTTTTCTTTTGCTTCAGTTTACAGTTAGGTATTCATTGCTATAAAATCAATGATTTCCAATCAATTATTTTCATGATTCAATAATGACTTTTGGCTATATCAACATTTATATTCTGGATAATCATGAAACCAGAACCTATTGAGAAAATGTAATAGATAATTGGGGTATCATAAAAGGGCAGAACATTACAATTTTTAAACATTTATTGAAGTAACAACATCAGCCATTGACAATGAGATTTTGGGGATGTAAATTTGTGATTGCCTCAGAGATCAAAAATGTCTTAGACTACCAAATAATAAAGGATAAAATAAAGGTGACAAAGGGTTACTAATCATCTTCAAATAATTCCCAGTGTGAATTGATCCTTCTTTCCAAATGTTTGCTGACCGGGGATGGATGTGAAACCGCAGCCAAGAATATCAAAAATCACATATACAGTGGTTGCCTTTACTTCAGATTTAAGATTTCAACCATTTGGTTTGCTTCACAAGAGAAATGGTTATTGAGAAAGGAAGATTTCTCACAGGAAAAGGGAGCCAGAAGAATCTCTGCAAAGACATTCAGAAAAGAGCTTTTTTGTTTGTTCAATAAATGACCCTTGCAGGTAAGCAGCAAGACTTGCTCATAAGGAACAAAAAGGAATGCCAGCTATAGGGATTTGCAAGGCGTTCATACTTTAAATTACATTCCCCCTTGTAATGACAACTGGGATCAAACCTTGGACACAAGATATATTATAATATATTATATATAGATGTATCTATATATAACTTGTGACTAAATAGGAACAAAAGTAATGTTTCACCACTTCTTCAAGCTTTCAGCAATAATGGGAAAGCATTAGGAGATGGGACTGGTTGTAAACTCAAAAGAATGTGAATGATGCTAAAAGTCAACAATTCCCATTACAAATCTACATTCCAACCCTGTATATAGTAATTTAAAACACTGAAGGAATGTGATTTTGCAGACCCATGTTTTGATCATATATCTTTTTTGTTGTGCGGATTGGATGACAGGCAGCATTGTCTGCAATTTAGAAAATGACATTTTTCTGTTTTCTCTGGAAAGCCTTTGTGAAAGAAAACAAAAGACAACAAATTTTACACTGATTTAAGAAAATAAGAAAAATGGCAAACCGATTCAAAGGCCTCTCTAGCTCAGTATGATGTGTAGCACAGTCCTCTATTCACCTGGAAAGATATTCCTCTTCCATTGTTGGTCAACTAGCAGATGATCCTAAGAACACTCTAATTCTGGTTGGAAGTACACAGCTATTAAGACTGGAGCCTGGAAACCCTCTACCCCATTATCGTGTCTCATCCCTTTTCAAACAGCAAATTAATGGCCATCAAACAACACAAGAACTACAAGCCCTCAGATCAGTTTCAAAAGGCTTCTGTGCTTTTGGACAGTAACTTCCAAAAGCAGCTTGACCTTCACGCCTCAGACCTTGAAATTCATAATTGTAATCCAAGATAGTTTTTAAAATTTTATTTCTACAGCCACCCATCTCAACCAATGCCAGGTCTAGCCAAGTGTCACAACACATTGTATCTGTGCTTATACTGAATTATTGGAATTGCTAGGCAGGATTAAGGTGAGATCTTAACTGAATCTGCATTTATACACAAAATTGCCATCCTGGGCTATATGGATCTTGATCTCCTTCAGTAGAAGATAGCTTTTTCTTTTTCGACAGGCTTAGTAAATGTAAACAATCCTTTATCTCAAAGTTGTGATCCTATATATGCTTATATAGAAATAAATTCAACTGCACCCAATGGAACTTATAAAGAGGTGTAGGACAATGCCTTAATAGATTTAAAAGGTACCTTGGTGGCCTAGAGTTTTTTTCCCCCAGCCCGGATAAGGAGAGTATGACATTTTGTGTGGTATGTTATTTTTTGTCTATCTGACTGCTGGTTCTAAGACAGTTATGGCCTAGGTGAGGAAAAATAAACAAAAAGGATCTTTTTTCTGAAAATAAACCAGTGAGAGAATGAGGAAAGAGGAGACCTGTCTCTCTACCATGGAACCAATAACCCATGTTTGGCCTCTCTCAATTCTGAAACAGCTTCTAATTAGGCCTCTCTGCTCAGAACATTTTTTATTCCTGGGAGACAGCCATTTTGACACACTTTGCACACACATTTATATACGTTCCCTTCCTAATCCTCCGTTGCTTTACAGAAGCCAAAAGATCTCTTCCAGCCAAAGAAGAAATCAAAACCTTTTGCTGACTGCTTCATGTATAAATTAAGTGGAGGGCTGTAGGTGGGATCTTAATTAGCCCTTGCAAATGGCAGGGCCTTGAAACCATACCACCTTGGGGTATGAGTGTGAGGACCACACAAAAGCTAAGCAACTGCTTCTCTGCACCCAACTGAGGTGAAATCCACTATTCACAAAGGCAAGGCACATACAATGAACTCCTTCAAAGGAACTGTATCTCCTTAAGAATGAAGACGGTGGGAACATGGGGGAAGGGGGAGGACCACTGCAGCTAGTCATGGTGGTCGAATATAGAGAGAGGAGAAAGAAGAGAATTTCAGCTAAGTTGAATGTGAAAGGCCAAAGATATAAAACACAGTAGGCTGAGTGAGGCTTTCATGCCTCCAATGGCAAGGGAGATCTTGTAACCACCTTCACAGCATTGAATACCTCAGTTAAAAAATCGCTAATCTGTGAACTCATGAAAGTTGTTCTAGTTAATAGCTGCCGTCTAGTTCTAGTTAATAGCTGCTGTTTTCTCACACAGCCAAGGACAGGATCTTTAACTAGCAAAGTCCATCAGGAACATTTGTTTATTGGTCTAATTTCTATAGCTTCTCATCTCACAAAACCAGTGATTCTTTTTTACTTTCATGGATGTCTATTCATATCATATTTGGAAATATAAACCATGCTTGGAAATAGATGCACAAATTCAATAGTCACTGTCCTCCCCAGATGGTGTTTGACCCAAGTCAAAATTCACAATTGATATGATGACATCCTGAAATGACATCATTTCAGTCGTCAGTTAATAGACTTACATGGGAGATATGGCAAGATCCTGATGGTGGTTAAGTAAGTTACTTTGTATTTGTTGGCTGGAACACCAAGTGAATAGAAAAGTATAGTTGTTATAAAATTTTATTTTTTATACTTATAATTTTTTCAAATATTTTTATTTCTTAGTGGTTGTTTTCTGTGGAAGATCAATTTCTCTGCTCCTGCCTGTAACATCTATGTATTCCACCTGATTGACAATATCTTTTCACGTTATTATTCTATCACAAATTGATTTGGGCCAAACTTTGAGCAAATAGGAAAAAGGGGGTTGTCTTAAAAACCAGACTTCCTTCATCTGATGTCCTAAAAAACTAGTTAACGTTCAAATTGGAGATCTGTTATAGGCAATTTTAAAAGACACATAATAGAATCTCAGAAACCAAACTAATTATTAACTGAAACAGTTGCACTTAAGGTACCTTAAAGGGAATCTATAAAGTAGGAAAAAATCAACACAGAATGGAATGAAAATCCTTGAAGGTATTGACCAGATTACAGGAATAACCACAGAAAAAAGAAGAGTAGACTTGAATGCCAATCCATCTTGTACACGAAGTACAGACCTCTCAACTTTGTAATGCAAGGTAAGAAACAGTCAATACTGGGGATGTTTCTTCCTGGTACTATTAAATACTTGATGGATGAAAAAGCAATAGGAGAATAATTGTACAACACTTAACCTGAATCTATACTTGTTCCGGATTTTTTCCAGTCCATTGTAGGGGGTGTCATTGGGGGAGAAAAAAAGCTTTTGTTGAAATCTGACATTCATCGATTGTTCCGTGGGAATCTAAACAATAAAAAATAAAATATTAAAAAATCCCATAACATTGACCAGAATACTAGTTTCTAAGAATAAATATAAAAGATATGCTCTACACTCAATTGTGCAGTTGGATAGGAGCAGGATAATATACTGGTCTAACTCCCTACAGCTCCATTTTCTTTAACTCTGACAAGGGACAGGTGGCATTTGCCTGGTCTGTCGTTGGTATTGAGCAATTTTGTGTTATTTTGAGCTGACTGCTCTACAAGAGGTGCCATACCAGAGGTGGTATTCAGCCGGTTCTGACGAGTTCTGGAGAACCAGTAGTGGAAATTTTGAGTAGTTGGGAGAATCGGCCTCCTGAGTCCCAGCTGATTGCCTGGGTCTTCTTTTGCTGCCCTGCACAGGAGAACGGAGCTGGAAAGCAGGTTTAGTGGGGTAGGGAGGGAATGGAGATTTTACAGTATTCTTCCCCTACCATGCCCACTAAGCCACACCCATATAACCGGTAGTAAAAATTTTTGAATCCCACCACTGTGCCATACATCTGTCGGAATACTTCAAAAGAAATGTGAATATTACTTAGCTTTCATGCTTGATCTGCTCACTTGCTTTTGATCAGTTCAGAAGTGTGACTGCTTTTGAGCCAGGCACCATCTTCCCCGTCATGGCTGTGATGGGCTTGAGAAAGCTTCTGCCTGGGTCTCATAGCATTCTCTGCTTCCACATCAATAGGCCTGATGAGGACTGTTATGCTGGAATGGACATGGTTACTGTTCCAGCCCCAGGGAGAACCAAGGAGGTTCAATCAACAAGGGATGTTATGCTGGCTGATTTTGAGAATGAGAAAAAACTTACAGTCATAGAGAAGAGAAGCTGGAATTAGCTGCATGTGAAAAGAGCATGTTTGGCTTGCAGGAACACTCATCAGAAGTACTCCAGACAATGGGACACTGTTTTGGAACCTGCATTTCCAAGAATTATAATGAAGAATGTGGGGAAGAGGGGGAAGCGAGAGTGGATTTCCAATGCCCGCATTGTGCTAGACAGGGAACTATGCAGCCTTCTCCATGTCCATGTCTTCTTTGAATCTGAAGTACTGCCATAAAGACCCCACCAATACAACTTGCTTGCAGGCAAGTGGTATTTTTTGCTGATCTTCCAATGCACCATTGTTGCTACTTTGTTATGCCAATAAGTGGTGGGATTCAACTTTTTTCCCTACCGGTTCTGTGGGCATGGTGTGGCTTGGTGGGTGTGGTGTGTGGCTTGGTGGGCGTGGCAGGGGAAGGATTAAAATCCCCATTCCCTCCCCACCCCACTAACCTGCTTTCCAGCCCCGTTCTTCTGTGCAGGGCAACCAAAGAAGACTCAGCTGATCAGCTGGGATTCGGGAGGCAGAGAATAAATGTGGGGGGGGGCAGTCAGAGGTGGTATTTGCTGATTCTCTGAACTGCTCAAAATTCTGCTATCGGTTCTCCAGAACTGGTCAGAACCTGCTGAATCCCATCTCTGATGCCGATGTTTGTAATCACTCTGTGCAATCAGTTAACTAGGTGATGCACTCTTTCTTCCGCTTCTTTCCAGCAATGACCTTTGCTGTTTGTTGTTCTAATAGCAAAGTGTCATTTATTTTCAGTCTTTGTATACAGTATTTGTGATGCAGAAACAATATTTCTTTGACTAGTCAGTCAGATGTTTAGATTGGGTTTGGCATTTTTATCCACCAAGGACCTGGGATAGGTAGGTGTTGTTCTTTGATGGTGTCAAAGGTATCACCGCAGGGTGTAAACTGTTCCGAATAAAGCTACCTTTTGTGTTAGGGATAACATTGTTTACCCTAACTGGTTTAGGTGAAATAATAACTATGATTCATAGTTGTGTATGTTAAAGTGTCTGCAGCTTTAACTGTGGGATAGTAATTAAGGGAGTGGTTATGAAAACACTTTAAAAGTAGCAAGACTACAGCTTGCTCACTCTGGCTTTGATGATCCCTGATTACTGCTTGGAATCAAGACTGCATTGCTCGAACGGGAGAGAGAACAAAGGACTGATTTGTAAGTGAACTGACATAGGATATTCTACATGGACTTTGCTAACTGAATATCCCTGAATGGACTGACTACATGATACATGACTATTGGACTGTTATTTGACTATGCCATGAACTTATAATGGAATAAACTATATTCTTGATAGCACAAGCGTATCTGTTATTTTTACTGTATGTTAATAAACATACAAGCTTATCTCACTCATTTATCTGTGTGCCTATCTGACTAACGCTGCACATTCTGTTTAGCTTGTCTCCCTAACCCTGGTTGGGGAACCCAGGCTTAACATTTTGTAATTTTGACTGGTGCTGATTTTTGTCAATGCCAATGGCAAGGTTTTGGTTTCTTTGCCCTAGGTAGACCTTCACAGTGATTTCAATTCTATTTCTGTGAATACTTTATTTCATATTACAAGTCACTATTCATCTGCTAGCTTCTGTTATTTCTAATTCTGAATGTTGTTCTTTCCAGAACTGGTATGTTCTTTTTGGGTATCTTCTTCTTGCTGGACTTGGTTTGAATAACAAATAATTATTTCTTTGTTTCCAATATTTTCATCTTTACAACAGGTGAACTTTTCTTCCACTAGTCCTGCAGCTGCTGGCCCTGATTGCTCAGCCAACAGTCCTGAGTCCTGCAGACCATTTGTCACCAGATATCTAGGAACTCCAATTCCAATCCTTGTTGACCTGGGTGACAACTGACCTATTATGGGTTTCTGTTAATGGGAGATATGCTCTTCATTTGACTCCTCTGATGAGACCTGCCAAATATGGTTGAATCTATGGCATAGCTATGCAAACCTTAAAATCACACCAAGGTAGTACCTTGCTGGGGGTTGATTATTAATAATATCAATTGAAACTTCTACTGATTATACATTTTGTATTTTGGTCTAAGATTGCAAATAAAGTATCTATCTGTCTATCACTTCTGTCTGTCTGTCTGTCTATCATCTACTCAATGTGTTGGCCTTGATACAAATGGCAAGCATAATGAACCCCAGGTCAGCAGTCTGCTTCAAAAATTAGACTAGGGTGTTGTAAACCTGCTGATATCTGCAGCCCTTTTGGGAAATTCCCATCTCAATGTTAATACTGAAATCAGTGGAAACATTGGCTTTGTATGAAGGCAAATAAGGTCTCAGCACATTCTTGGCGAGATTTCATCAATAGAAAGCTTTCATCCCTGGGATCCAGTTCCTTACAGGTTGCTTTGCCACTTTTGTATCTCTTAGGTTCCTGGGTAACCATGCATTGCAAAGGGAGCCAGAAGCAGGATTTTGTGACAGAGCACATACCTTTACGGTATGTGCTTCATTAAACACCTTTCCATGGAAGCCAAGAGCTTTGCAAACCAGAACGGAAATCAAAAGCTCTTTTTTGGCTGCTTTGCAGCCAGACGAGAAAGGGCTAGGCTGTTTCTCAAAATGCAGAAGAAAACAACTTGAAAAACTGCTGGCAACAACTTGGGTGAGTGTCAGTTAAACCAAGAATGGCTTCATTTTAAGTGGCAAATCTTCTGGTAAACAATTAAGAAGTTACAGTTGCCCAGGAGGAGGGAACTCATTTCATTGCTCTACTTAATATTATTAATCTCTGATAGGAACCTGGACCCAAAACATGAGGTTGCAAAGAGGGTTATTGTTGAAAGACCCCGACATCAGAATCCTTGTCACTCAAAATAATGGAAAACTCCATTGGGATGATAACCCAAATTCTGGAAGCCAAATTCTACTTGGAGTAGATGCTATATTCTGCCTCCTTGATGTTCCCTTGCAGTATCAACTGTTCCACTGTGTATCTCCAACTCTTCTTTTGGAACCTAATCCCTGCAAAAAGAGACTATATTTTATTAGCAAGGAGATGGATTTCTACAGAAAAACCACACAACCACAAATGCATCAGTCAAGTAAAACTTCCACGTTGCTCTGGAAAACTTAGGGCCAAGAATCAAATAATGTAAAACTTGTGGGGAAATCTGTCGACCATGTAAGTGTTTGTTGCTAGACAAGCGGTTTAAACCAATATGTTTTATTTACTTCCCTATTGTTCATTTTTTTAAAGTTCAAGTTCATTTTAAATATATATATATATTGTTATCCATACCCCTAAATGAACATGTCACATGTTATCTTGCTTGCAATGTTATGTGCCATGAAGAAAAATATCAAGGGTGCATAGTGAGTCAGAAATAAAGAGTCACTTATCTATAGCCCCAAAAAGTAGGATCCAAGTCAGTTAATTAAAGATACAGGCACAGTGTTAGGTAATTAGAAATTAATTAGTATTAGGAAAAACTTCCTGTTAGTATTAGCCATGGCATGTGATAGTTTGTTAAAAAAAAAATATCAAACTGAGATTGCATGGCAACTTATTAGGAATGTAACACCAAGGAGAACTGGGTGCCCCTTTGAAGTCTTCTCCAATTCGTTCATTCTGCATTTTGTCCAAAAAGTATTGTATGTCGTGGATATCTCGACTACAACCAGGCTGCACATTCTATAGACTCTAGAAGGATGTCTCAGGATTTGTAAGTTGTATTAGAATTTCCCCTCCAAGGCAGAAACATGCAGAAACAAGCTTCAAATTCAGGCAGGGAAATCCAATATCATATTTCTCCTTTTGCCCTCAGCAAAATACATCTGAACTCCTTCCCACCCAGATACTAAAATTTGGAGTGGGGAAAATGGGGGCTGGGAGGGGGGGTTGTACATGTGGATTGGATTAGGTATTGAAGAAACTGAACTGCTCCAGCTTCATTCCCATCCCAAGGAAATATTTAGACCAATTTTTGTTATTGTTCTCAAGCATTTCTTTCCCATTCTTGCAACAAGGGGCATTTTTTAAAAGTTGGCAGAGCGGATAAAAAAATGTCATTTTCTCTTTCCCTTCCCTTCCCTTCGGGGAAAATACTGGATCCATCAGACAATTAAGAAACTATTTCACCTTCAGAATTGGATTGTTCTCTTCAAATTTTGTAGCCTGTAGTTTAAATATACTGTATTTAATGAAAGAAGCAGAATGGTGCAGTTCAATCCTAGTGTGGCAACATTAATTGCAGTGGCTCAACTGCTGTCTTCTTCAAATTGTTAGAAATAAATGAGTAAATTGATGAGGATTATGTTGTTACCATCCTTTCCCTTTAACTGTTGTTTCATGGAAATATCCTAAAGAATAATTCAACTACGAAGAGGCACAATTTTCTCATGGAAAACATTCCCAGATTAAATCATGCCCTTTCTGAATTTTTCCAACTTTTATTATGATGCCTTAATTCATTTTAGGCAAACAGAGTTTTATCTGAGGGATATGGGAAATAAACTCTTCAGGGTTCTAGAGAGTCAGCAAAGAAAGCAAGAGTGGAAAGCAGTAATTGCTTTGATAATACCTTTCTATCTGTGATGTATTAGCAAGATGCATCAATGATCATAATGGGAGAGAGCCAAAACTTCATTGATTTATTTCTCTTTGAATTATGTCCATGTTCTTCCATAACATATGGGGTCATTTGGCAAGGTTTATTTGTTCTTTTTCTAACCTCTAACTTTGGAAGGCAAAATTTGAAACTCCAGGGCCATGCGTAAATTCCCCAAAAACCTCTAGAGTAAAAAATCATAATTTGATAAAATATTTTATAGAATCTCTGGGTATATATCAAAGTATGATTTTTAAACAGAAATAATCAAATACATACCTGTAGCACACTCCTTTGCTATATTGCAGGATCTCTGTAATATTTAATCCAATGTAATTTTAGATTTGGCCACAACTTTTTGGAATGAAACCCATAGCATGTCACTCAAAGATCAATTTTTTAGCCAAGGATCAATTGTGCATCCCTGCTCTTATATTTAATCTTGCTTTGCTCAGACTGTTCCCTCTGTTAATATCATGCTCTATTATATGAAGTCCACTATTCACATTTCAGCAGGCTTGCAATAAAGAAGAATTCAGGAAGTCTTTCCAACTATGATGAAGGAGATTGTATTTCTATTCAAATAACCGTCCCTGAAAATTATTATACCAGTTCTGAAAAACTGCTGCATGCCATTAGACATCAATGTATGGTATGGAATTCTGAACAAATGCATCTTTTCTTTTATGTATACAGAGAATATTTACACCAAGATGAATTCTTTGTGTGTGTCCAATCACACTTGGCCAATAAAGTATTCTATTCTATTCTCTCTCCCCACCCTCATTCAGATATACCATGAAAATAAAAGACCAAATTGAAGTGCTTAGCAAAGGGATGCAAAGACTGGCCAATAAATCCAAGCTTTTGTTGTACAATAATATGCTGGATTCATCAATATGTCTTATATAGGTAGTCCTTGAACTTACAACAGTTTGTTTAGTGACCATTTGAAAAATGAGTTATTTTTCACACTTACAATCGTCGTAAGTGGACATGTGATCAAAATTAGATGTTTAGCAACTGACTCACATTTATGGCCGTTGCAGTGTCTCAAGGACATGTGATCACCTTTTATGACCTAACAAATAAAGTCAATGGAGACCAAGTTCACTTAGCAACCATGTCACTAACTTAATTCGTTTAAGAACTATGGCAAGAAAGGTTGTAGGGGCAAAACTCACATAACAAATGTCTCACTTATCAACAGAAATTTTGGTCCTAAGTCAAAGACTACCTGTACAGCTCATGTCCAATGGAAAGAAAGCATTGGCTTGGTTTTATGAACTCCTTGAAACTGCCTCATTTACTATGTTTCCTAACTTTATATTTTACTTGCAACTACGGTACATCCTTTTATTCTCAGGTAGATAAATTACCTTCAAAATGCATTCCAGCAACTTAGTTGACTTAGTTTGGTAACTATTTAAGATTGCAGATCTACAATATAATCCTATGCGTGTTTACTGTGAAGAACAAACACTATGTTCAGTTAGAGCTGTTTTCAGGAAAAATTCACTTTGTTCAAGTCAGTCTGTTAACTCTTTTCTAAATACTTGCAGAATTATACCAGGTATTGTTTCCTTTGATCCCCCATCCTTTGTACTGTCTTCTTTGTCAAGCCTTGACATTTTCCTGTGCCGCAAGACTTCCCTCTTGAGTGTTGCTGGTGTAAGAGCAATGGCATCTATGCCTGAATAACAGAAATAGTGTTGTGAATTAATGGACTCTTAAATTTGAATAGTCCAGCTGGGTGGAGTGGGAGGGGGCACATTTATGCATTCTCAGAACAAAACTATCTACTATCTATGTCAACAAGAGGCAAAAGGTGAGATTCAAGCATAGAAAAAGGACTAATTTTGTTAGTCTTCATTAGCCAATGATAGGAGGGATCTTTCAATTCTGTTCAGTGTAGCTTGTTCAATTTGGGGCAATTTTTACTGCTTACTCTTTTTCTACTTCTTTATCTGTTTGTTCAGACTATTTACAGTACATTGAGTTTACTTCAATCTGCAAATCTCAGCTCATGTAATCTATTACATTGGCAAACAAATAATTACTTAGATGCCTTTGTTGACTTAGTTGTTGTTGAATTACATCTCAGTTTTTTAATGACATCTTTTTCCCCTTTGATTATTCTCAACATTGAGTTTGTAATTTAGCATCATGCCGTGGAACTTGTTTCTGGGGAAAAAGGGATTTCCTGTTCCAACCTCACACATATTAGGTGAGGGGGAGATTCTAGAACTGGTTAGGCAGCATATTTATCTCCCCAAATAGAAATCGTTCACCTGAGGAAACAGCTATACTCAATCCATCTGCAACTCAAGCTGAAAACTGAGATCCAAGGATAGGTCTGGCAGGAAGGTCTTTCTCCATTCAAACAGATTGAGTGCTGTTTTGAAAAGGGCCAAGGGGAAGATGAATCCAGGTTTTTGGGTTGTAGAATATGTTGACAGACTAAAAAAAAAAGAGGAGCTGTTTTGGTGATCTCTGCATTTGCAAACATGTCAATAAGCTAATAACATCATCAATGCATGAGAGAGTGTAGTTTGGCTGTTCATATATGGTAATTTGGAGGAAATTCCTTGCTTTTTCTTGATTTTTTTTCTGCTTAATTGGGTGTTGGATACATTGAGTTTCAATCGATTTCCTAGTACAATTTAAAGTGATGGTGTTAACTTATAAAACCTTGTGTACATTGGCACCAAGTTCCCCACAGGACTGCATTTGCCCACCATATTAGACCCAACCAGTTCAAGTCTTGTCAGGAAAAGCAGCTAGTATGGAAGGACAGTTGAATTCCCACAATGGATGAATGGCATAAAAGTTGACAGAGTTAGCAGAAATGACTAAACTGATTACTTTGATTAAAGAAAAAAAAAACCCCTGACAATTGCTTTTGTTTCTACTTGGAAGCCGCTTCTGGACTTTGTGCTTGAGGTGTGAGGGAAAAATGAACCTTTGATTTTGGATTTTAACGATCAGATAGGTTTATTATTATAGAAATGGCTGTTTTATACTATTATGTAAAAAGTAAAAAGTTGAAGTTTGATATTATTATCTTATTCTACTGCACTAAGGGAGTCAGAACACTTTTTTCTTTTTTTCCCTTTTTCCTTCTCCTACTTTTCCTACTATTTTCTTTTGTATTTTTCTTTTTCAGATTATAAACTAATTAAAAAAGGAAAAACAGATAGTGATTTTGGAGGTGTGGGGGAGGGGGCTGAGTCATAGAGGCAATATTCTTCTGTAGCAGCACCAGCCAACTGGAAGATGCCCTCTGGATAACAGTCCTCTAGGTATCAGATTAGCGTGGAACTCCTTCCAGAAACAGTTGAAAAGAAGCATTTTAGGTGGGATTTTGATTAATTTTGAGTTAAATTAAGTACTTTGTTAAAGTAATGCATCATAGGGAAATTTTAAATGTATTTGGAGAAATGTATGGAGAGCCATTTCTTTCTCAAAGGAGATGAGAAGATACAGTTTATAATAAGGTTCAGGAATTGTATGCAGAGAGCTAATAGAAACCTACTTGGTTATGTTCACTTGTTTGGTTTTCCACAAATTACAGGATTTTCACCAACATCCACTATGCTCCATCACGAGATCCCAGCCCCATATTGATTATGGTCTCCATAGATTCTTAGAGACTATCTGTCATTAGTACCAAAGTATGAGCTAAGAGCACATATGCCAGTCACTTTTTAGACCTGTAAATTGGTTTATGCATCTTTATTTTGTTTGATACCTGTTAACAAACTGACAAGACCTGGGTTCTGTAAGATTTAAATGTGCCTTTTAAAGCAATTCTAGTTTTCAGAACATTTTATCCATCAAAATGATTCTCCCCCCCCAATATTTCATATATTTCTTCTAGTAATGTAGTAAAATTCTGTTCTGCATGTTTTCCTATTTTTAATCTGCCAGAAAGTGTTGTGAAATTGTTTTCACTTTTATTTTTTCTTAATCGTCATTTTGAAAAATCATGACTGGGTCAGACTGAGATTTTATATTTTAGTTACAGTGTGAAGTGCTTGAGATATTTTGGGGTTGCCTGCACAATCATTTCTATAGCTTTCCTGACTGCTACTAAATTTAAAAGGATGATTTCAAGGGGGGAACCCTTTCATTGGGCTTTTTCAGATCAGGAAGCAGGAGCAGCCATGGAAACTGCAGAGCACCTTAATACTATGCCTCTAAATACTAATGTAACCTAAGATTGCAACCCCCTTGTCCCTTTGATTGTAGGTACACAATAACAAAGCTGCACTACACATTAGACAGAGGGTCACCATTAAAATACAGTGGAAAAGTTAAAGCAAAACTAAATTAAAGTGAACCAGAGGAAATAAAACTAGTTTTAACTGTTTCCCCCTTTTAGTTGCAAATTGTAGCTTGAGTGAATGGTAAACATTCTCTTGCAAAGTTTGATGCATTCAATTATTGCAATTATTATATCACATTTCTTTATTGTTTTTTCTCCACAATACAAAGACAGAGTACATTCAGCATCCAAATAGCTCTGCATCCAAAGGTTTGTATTTGCTAGTTATCCATGGTTGTGGGAAGGAGGGAGACAACTGGCAATAATGGTGGTTCTTAAATCTGAAAAGGTTGAAAATGACAGGCCCAGATGAGTAGCCCTAAACAGATTAAGCCAATGCTAAATTGGCTGCACTGAAGCCCCACCAAAATCAGTGTGGAAAGTTATTTATGACCTGTTCCATTGATCTCTCCAGAGGAAACTGTGCGCAAACTGTGTTTGCCTAGAAGACTGTGTCCAATCCATAGCCCCTTTATAGCTCTTTCAAAGTCCCATGTGCTTTATGTTAGTATAAAAAGTACCTTCATCTCTGCCAATCTGTTCAGTTCATTTGCTCTCTTCTGGCCTAAAGGCAGCATGATCATAGCCTTAGCTGACACCAGAGTGAGAGTACTGGAAGGGAATAAAAACAGTGTATTTCCTTGCTCCACCATCTCTTTCCCTCTCTCTTTCTTTTTGAACTCTCAGGCAGGGAAGAGAGGGGAGGGGCAGAGAAAGAAAAAAGGAAGAACCATTTTCAGGGGAAAGAAAAACCATCCCAGCAGCTTCCCAAATATTGAGGCTTGTTATTTTTAACTGAGTAGAGATAAATGTGGGCTTCCCAAATATTGAGGCTTGTTATTTTTAACTGAGTTGAGATAAATGTGGGGTGAGAAGACATGGATATATAGCGAGGAGAAGAATGAGGAGGAACTGGGGGAAGCCGAAAGGAAAGAGTTGAGAGGATAAGGAGAAAGGTGCAAATGATTGCCCAGGTGTGTTGCACAGAGGTGGTATTCAGCAGGTTCTGACCAGCTCTGGAGAACCGGTAGCGGAAATTTTGAGTAGTTCAGAGAACTAGCAAATCCCACCTCTGACTGGAGGTTTTACAGTATCCTTCCCCTGCCACACACACCAAGCCACACCTACAGAACTGGTAGTAAAAAAAATCCCACCACTGGTGTTGCAGGTGGGCATCGTGAGGAGAAAGGAGGCCACAAAGCCCTCCTGAATCTGGAGAAGGGATCCATGCCTCTTCTAGGCTGTTGGGTATTGATTTCAATGCAGGAAAGGACTCTGCTTTGGAGAGCGTGTTAATCCTATTTCCATGTTTGATTTCCAGTTGATCTTTTGCATTCTTTCTGGGAGGCAAGCTCTAGAGTTTGGAAGTCATTTCAACAAAGATTCTCCCCCACCCCGAGAAAATATTTCAGCTTCCCTCTTTTACCACAACAATAGCCTACTTAGAAGCATTATCTGCAAAGATCTCCTTTGCAGAAAATTATGATTGCCAGTTCCTTTCTTCAGTATTATTAACATATGGCATTGTTACAAGTAGCCAGGAGACCACAATGCTATTGTAGAGTAGTAGTTTGGCTTGTCAAGGTATATACAGTAGGTTGTGCCCTGGAAATATACTCCTGCTAGTACAGGTTGACTTACAACAGTTCATTGAGTGTTGTTTCCAAGTTACAACAGCACTGAAAAAGGTGACATGATTGTTTTGGGGCACTTATAACCATTGCAGAATCTCCATGGTCACATGATCAAAAATTTGGCTGCTTGGCAACTGGTTCACATTTATAATGGTTGCAGTGTCCCAGGATCATGTGATCAGCTTTTGTGGCATTCTAACAAAGGCAATGGGGGAAAACAAATTCACTTAACAACCATGTTACAGACTTAACAACTGCAGTGATTCACTTAACAACTGTGGCAAGAAAGGTTGTAAAATGGGGCAAAATTCACTTGACAAATATCTCGCTTAGCAACATAAATTTAACTTGTGGTTGAAAGTCAAGGACTATTTGTGTTGGAAAAGATGCAATGTGGCTGCCAATAGTACCACTGCTGCTGCTTCTTTGAGAAAAACGATCTTCCTCAGTTGTCTAGAAAAATTAAGTGAAATTTTTACCCTAATTTCTGCACATGCAAAGGGATTCGAGAGGTCTGGAGGCCATTTGTGCATTGCTCTATAAGTTCCATTGTTGTTGGTGTTTATATATATATATTATTTGGAAGCCTAAGGGAGAAAATTAGTGGGACCCAACTTGGTAGTGGAAAAACCATGACCCTTCTCAGTAAGAAGCACAAGATGTGAAGCATAAACCTTTGGCTGGTTCCACGCAGTTTATTTTCAGTCAATCTTGACAACTGGGAATGTTAGGACAAAGCAAGGGTCTGAAACTTTTTCCAGAAGTGGAGGCTTCTCCAGTTTCACATTAAACTGGCAAAATCGGTAACTAAATAAACAGTATTTACATAAAATCAAAACTATTAGGTTCTCATCTGAGAACTTGCAAAGTTTGGCTATCTCATAAGATTTCAAACTTTTAAATTGCAACTTTTATCGTGGTATTCCAAAGATGCAGTGTAGAATAAAAATAGATAGGTTCCCCATTTCTCAGAAATTACCTTGGCATTTGAGCTAGTGTGGGAGGGACAATTGCTAACTATGTGTCAGCAATTCATTTTTGGCCCACAACAGCTTATATAATTTGAAAGAGCTGCAGCTGTTGGACAGAGTTTTATCCTGTGTTTGTTGCTATTTGTGTCTCTCTGTGTGTGTGTGTCTGTCTGTCTGTCTGTCTGTGTCTCTCTCTGTGTATGTGCGTATTCTTTGTAGAAGAAAAGCTGTTGTGCAGTTCCTCTGTGGATATGGAGGTGGTTCTACAGTCCCAGTCTGGAAGTACAGTGTCCAAGCACAATGGGGAGCACTGGACGTCCATTACTGTAATAATTGTGAGTGTTAGTCTGTGATGCCACTCACAGTTCTTTATCAGTTTTTGGCAGTGCTTGTTTTCAAAGCCAGGAAGTAGCTTCATAGCATGGGCCTCACCAGCAGGTTCTGCAAGCAGCCACAGCGTCTCCTTCTCTTGGCTGGATATCATAGGGTTTCTTTCATAACATCTTTGCAGTATTTGCATGGTTGACCTTGAGGTCTCTCCTCAGACTCTTGTGTACTGTAGAGCAACTGGTGAGGTATACAGTGGATGTCCAATGAGATAATGTCTTCCCTCCATCTCATCTGGACTCTGATAATCGGGAATTCGATGTTAGTAGACTCGGAACGATCCATGACTGCCAGATTGGAGACATGATTTTACCAATGGATGCCGAGGATGGAGCATAGAGCATACATGTAAAATTTTTCCAATTGTCTGATTGTTTTGACCCAACCAGATTCCCAAAGAGCAAACACAGACAAAAGCAGCAGCCCCCACCTTTTAAGGTTTAATAACAAATGCTGTTCCTTTACAGATAAAAGGCTGCTTTCCACTAATTAGCTCTGACAAGAAAGTCTTGCCAAGGTGTTCTTCAATGCTTCCAAAAACCCAGAGATAAGAACTAATTTACAAAATTCTCCAAACATGAACTAAGATGTCCACAAGTTGAGCTTCAGAGCTTCTTTGCTGTCTGCAAAGAAGGCTTTTCCAAACCTGACTTTTATCCTCTTGAGGGAGGGGGCATTACCTTGCAGCCTTACTCCTGAGTCACCTGTGCTGCTGTAATTGTTCTTTCCTCCGAATAATCCTTTGTGCACGTGCACTTGGCACAGGCTCCTCAGGAACCTCCTCATCACTGCTGCCGCCTCCACAGTCTCTGAAGACAGCAGTCCATTCCCTGATGGTCCTGGCCCTTCATCTGAGTACTTGCTCTCCTCAGCCATCTGCACCTGCTGTCAGCTAACCACAACAATGATGTTACTTTGGTACATAGGTAATTCAGAACTCACATCCAGAGGTGGGGAGGGATTGATTTCTTCTTACAATAATAGGTTACTGATATTACAAGGATATCTGAGAATAGTTTACTTCTCTTCATAAGACAAGAATTCTTGGTTTAAATAATTGCTGCTGTTTATTATGGGGAGCCATAATAAATCTGGCAACATGCTTTCCTAGTGTCCCAAAGGTGCTTTTTTTTTTTAATAAAAATTTTATTTGGGTTTTCACAAAACATAATACAAGTAAATTTTCTTTTTTTGAGAATAGCATAGTCCTGGGTTATCACTTCTCCATACAGACACAAATTCAATTTCATATTCATCTTTGTGTTCTATTCCATATCTTATTACTATTTTAACATTTTCTCAATAATTTTTCCCTTCCCTTAGTTTTCTCAATCTTACTTTTAAAATTCCTTTCTAAATTCAATTATATATACCTTTTTCTAAGTTTCAATACCTTTCTAGTCATCATATTTATACTTTTGTCTGTCCTGTTTCAATTTCATATTTTCTTTCCTCATTAAACAAAATTTTCCCCTGTAGTTACTAATTGGAATATGACCCCTTTTAATCTTTTAATTTTTATCCATTCAACTCTTATTTAAACTTCGATTTATGCCTTTACAATTATAACATTCAATGTAACACATAACTTCCAGTCGAATTCTGCTTGGTACTTTCTTAAAATACACACTAAGTTCTTAAAGAGTATATATATATATATATATATATATATATATATATATATATACACACATACATATATATATATATATATATATATATATATATGTTTTTTTAGGCTTTCGCAGGTACTTACATGTATGCTGTTTAGCTTCCTTCGGGTATTATCCCACGTCATTGTAGTTCTGTTAAAGTTGTGGCAACGTTTCAGCAGAATCTCATCTGCCATCCTCAGGCTTCTGTATAGAGTTAGTTTCTGGTTTCAAATTTGAGGCTGGTCCATTCTGATTGGCTGGGAGCCTGGATCTGTGTTCATTAGACTTGGAGTTTGATTGATTGGTGTTTCTGGTTTCTTCTGTCTATTTTGTGGCTTTGATTGGCTGGCAACACTCTGTTCTTGTGTTGGAGGCTTTCAGTGCAGCTTGGCTCTGTGTGAAGGGACGGCTGCTCTTCATTAGCAAGCTGCTTTTCATTAGCAAGCTGGGTTTCACCTGGGTGCCTGGTGGGGGGGGTGTTTGGGTTGGAGCTATCAGAGGGAGTCTGTTTTTGCCCAGGTGTTTGCCTGGCTTGTGGCATGGAGATCTTTCTATTTGAGAGTGCAGGCTTCCAAATGATTGACAGTCTGGTGGAATCATCTCTTCTGTTCATGCTGTCAGGTCTTTTTTCAATCTCTATGGCTTCTCTGATGATTCTGTGGTTGGGGTTTTCTATAGTGGCTAGGGTTTTAGTGCCATTGAAGTTGATGTTGTGACCTGTGGTTTTCATGTGTTGGACTAGTGAGGAGGTGTGTTCCAGCTTTTTTACTGCATTTTTGTGTTCATAATAAGTACCCGCCTAGATGAACACAAAAATGCAGTAAAAAAGCTGGAACACACCTCCTCACTAGAGATGATTAAATTTTTCACTCTCTTTCCCCCTTTCCTTTCTTTTCTCCACATAGAAATACTTGGTCATTGAAGATGGCTTCTTCTTTGTCCCGCCCTTCTTGTTTTACAGGCATGTCTTGTTGATTCTCATCAGGATCTCCATTTCTAAAAATTGAAATACCGAAAGAACCTCTTCCTTCTTGTGCATCTTCTTTCTGTTTTTTAAGTTTCATTCTCAATTCTCCCAAGAGTGATAGATACCATTTTAAAAACTTTTAAACAATCACCCAATTAACTTTAGTCCTTTAGATCCAATAGCTAAAAATCCAAAACTCATAATCCAAAGCTGTTTCTTCTTGCTTCCTTTTTCCACTTTCTCTTCCTGAGGTTCTCTTATCTTGTAACAAAGTTTCAGTGAAAATGTATCTTTTAGGAATCTTGTTAAAGTTTCACTGTTAATTCCTTTCACTTTCAGGTGATCTCCTCCATTTTTCCAGATCTCACCCTTTTGTTTTTTTCCTTCTTTTAAACATTTTTGAGAATCCAGAAATCTTTATTATCCCTTTGACATTTTATTCTCAGCTAAAATACCTCTTACTGTCAAAGTGGATTTTTTCCGATTTTGTGCTTAAATCTCTTAGTTGTCAATATAGGGAAGAAAAGAAAAAAAAAATCCTTTCCTTTCCCTCTCTCATTTGCAGCTTCAAAGTCTTCTTTGGGAACAAAGTTGTTCTTTACAATTCAAATTCCAGGGTACCTTGTATTGTTGTTTTTCCAGTTCGGTCCAGTCAGCCAAAAACTTTCTCCTCTTATCTTCCTCCTGCACATTCTTTTCCAGTCAAATTCTTCTTTGAGGTGGCCATTTCTGAGCATCACTGCAACCTCCTTCGGGAAAGGGAGTAATGGCCAGCTGGGAAGGAAAGATGCAGTTCTCCTCAACCCTGCTGGCAATCTCCCACCTCTTCACCACCTCTACGGGGTGGCTTAGCCCCAAAACCCGCCGGCTCTCCAGCGGAGAGGACAGATCAAAACTCCGCACAATCACAGATTTCAGTCTGTCGCCGAAGAAGCTCAAACCGGATCTCCCCAAAGGTGTTTTTTCAAGAGGCAACTAGAAAGTCCAATTGCCTCTTGTAAAAGCACCTTTGGGACAACCAGGACCTGGATCACTGAGAATCTCCATGGACACATTCTTTCCTATTGTTTGAATAAGAAGCATCATCAGTGGTGTATTAACCATTAAGCAGACTAAGCACGTGCTTAGAGCACCATGTCAACCTTGAGCCTGGTGAGATTTGAACTGCCAAACTCCTGACAGCCAGCAGCCAGCAGAAGGAGCCTGCAGTACTGTCTATGACAATTCTTCATGGCTAACTTTCATGACCAACTTGCCAACTTACCACAGCCATCTCGCCGAACAGGACAACTCACTGCAGGGCAAGAGTTGCAATAATATCAAAGAAATGGTGGAATAGAATCATTAAAGAAAGGATGCAAAAGGAGCAACAGATTAAATGGGAATGACAAAAATTGTAATGTTTTTATTTTAAATAATTAAATAGAATTATTACATTGCCTGCAACCAGTTGTCCCATGGTGAGTTGGCCATGGCAAGTTGCCCATGGTGAATTGGCCGCAGTAAGTTGGTTGTGGCAAGTTGTCCCATTCCCTGCAGTATTGCATTCTAACCACTGTACCACCATGTTTATTCATCAGAAGAGTAAATAATTATAATTCAAAATATACTTATTTAATGCAAATAGTTCAAATAGGTATATAGTTCTAAAACATTATATGACTACCATTTTAATCTATTGTATTGTGTATAATAATGAGGCCTATGTCTCACTGATTTGTCTATATAAAGACTATGTATATAGGCAATCCACTTGTCAGTGACAAGTGCACTCAGATCTTCAATCCATTGAATACATGGAGCCCATACATTTATCTTTCCAATGCTTCAAATAATTTTTCCCCTTTGTCATATTTTTACTCTTTTTAAAGACCTGTTTATGTGTTCTTTTGTCCTCATTTCTTTGACAATGTCTGTATCCCCATCATTATCTTTATATCCTGTTCTTTTTCTTTCTATTGTTATTATTAATTAAAATTCAATAAAAATACATTTTAAAAAGGTCCCACTTTTCCTGCCTCCATTTTTGTTTAACTCCCAACAGTCTAGAATCATTTGATAAAAAGTTGGGCAGCATATTCAATCAATCAATCCATCAGTCAATCTAAGACCACAAGAGGTTATCCAATTGTCCAAAGCCCATATATCTTCTCAAGGAAGATGGGCAAAGTCACAAAGGTGTACTTCATCCATGTAAGAAAAGAGATGTCTATCATTTAGGAGACCACTAAAGGTAAAGGATAGAATGAGCTGCTGCATTGTTTGTACTCGAAACCAAGGACTTTCCCCAAGATACTAATGGCCTTTTAAAAAAGACATGTTAAAGGCAATTTAGGTCTTCATAATTTTATATGTCAAGTCTGGATATTTTGTTCCTCTCTGCATTAATTTAGATTACAAAGAATCTCCTTTACCATTTGCACTCTCTTTACTCCTTTTGATTTCACCATTCTTAATAATGTGATTTGATCAGCAAAAATGGTAGACAGACAGCTCACTTCTCATTCCAGGTCCAAATTTTATGAACTAATGTAATACTATTTTAGCACTCAACTATTTCTTTCCAACCAGTGAAAACTGTCCTCTACAAAAACTCCCCTGCTTTTTGCTTCCTGCCATTTATCCAATTGCCAATCCATACAACAATCCATCTCTTATTGCATGATTGCTATGCTTCGTTACAAACTTAAGGGTTTGGGAATTTGTCAAATACTTTCTGGAAAGCTAAGTAAATAATATAATACCAGGTCATTCTCACATACAATCTTGTCAACACCCTTAAAACTCAATGAGCTAACTTAACAAGGGAGTAAATGATCCATTACACTGAGCTCTTGATCCCCACAGAGAAAAAGAACTCATTTCTGACATGCTTCATACAATGCATAATTTTACTGGAACTAACAACCATGTTACCTTATATTTTGCAGCAGCAGGTTCTCTACTTTAAAGTGAGGTCACAAATTTTTTACTTAAAAAACCAACTGTGAAATAACATGAGCCAAAAAAAAAAAAAATTGCTGTGTTTAGTTTTGGCAAACTCCTGAAGCTTTGTTTCCATGTCCAGATTAACAGGTTGTATGAGAAACATTTAGAGCCTCCTAGAAAACCTTTATTCATTCAGCCAATCATTCATTTAATCATTCATTCATTTATCTGTTGGATTTTCAAAAGACTGGTGGTTTACAATATAGACTGGCAGGGGAAAACTTTACCTATATATATATATGTTTTTTTAAGTTATCGCGGGTACTTACATGTGTGCTGTTCAGCTTCCTTCGGGTATTATCCCACGTCATTGTAGTTCTGTTAAAGTTGTAGCACCTCCTCACTAGTCCAACACATGAAAACCACAGGTCACAACATCAACTTCAATGGCACTAAAACCCTGGCCACTATAGAAAACCCCAGCCACAGAATCATCAGAGAAGCCATAGAGATTGAAAAAAGACCTGACAGCATGAATAGAAGAGATGATTCCACCAGACTGTCAATCATTTGGAAGCCTGCACTCTCAAATAGAAAGATCTCCATGCCACAAGCCAGGCAAACACCTGGGCAAAAACAGACTC
>BLBF01000025.1:1940640-1953576 GCA_015471245.1 Laticauda colubrina | reverse complement strand
TTTTGTTTCATAGTCTTTTCTGTCCATTACTACTGTGGCATTTCCTTTGTCTGCTGGGAGTATTATCATTTTTCAGGGTTTGTAACGCTCTGAATTCATCTTTTTGCAAATTATTTTTTGGTGGTTTCGTTGTGCATAAGATGTGAGTAACCTGGTGTCTTATTCTGTCAGCTTCATCCGTCTTTAATTTGGTTAGGCTGGATTCTACTGCACATATGATGGATTCTGTTGGGATTTTTTTGGGTGCTATGGCATAATTGAATCCTTTGGATAGGACATCTGTTTCTGTTTTGTTGAGTTCTCTGTTGGAAACGTTGTATACTCGTTGTTTCAGGTGTTGTGGTGGGTTATTGGGAATTTTCTTGTCATTTTCTAATTTTTTCAGTTTTTTTGAGAGTTTATCATTTTTATAAGTATTTTCAGTTTCAGCTCTCCAAGTTGTAAGTTGTTTGATCTTATCCCAAAGTAGAGGGTGGATTTTGCTTCTCAATTCCAGGTGTAGTGCTAGCAAATTTTTGTTTAACTGATCTAATTGGAATCTTTTACTGTGAACTTCATTTCTGAGTAGAGATTTCTCTGTCCTTTTCAGGATATGTTTGGTAGCTGCTGTGTTCTTCTGAAATGTTAATTTGAAGCAGGTTGGTGTTACATTGTTGTCTCTGCAGCTGCATAGGAATTTTAGGTCACATAGTATTCCTGCTCTTTTAACTTCCAGCTTCTCATAGCTTTTGATCTGGCTGTTTATTTCCTCCCCGTAGAGGTCAGATATTTGTTTTCTTAGGCTTTCGCGGGTACTTACATGTGTGCTGTTTAGCTTCCTTCGGGTATTATCCCATGTCATTGTAGTTCTGTTAAAGTTGTAGCAACGTTTCAGCAGAATCTGCACTAAAAGCCTCCAACACAAGAACAGACGGTTGCCAGCCAATCAAAGCCACAAAACAGACAGAAGAAACCAGAAACACCAATCAATCAAACTCCAAGTCCAATGAACACAGGTCCAGGCTCCCAACCAATCAGAATGGACCAGCCTCAAATTTAAAACCAGGAGCTGTAAGACCCATATCCATACAGAAGCCTGATGATGGCAGATGAGATTCTGCTGAAACGTTGCTACAACTTTAACAGAACTACAATGACGTGGGATAATACCCGAAGGAAGCTAAACAGCACACATGTAAGTACCCGTGAAAGCCTAAGAAAACATATATATATATATATATATATACATACATACATACATACATACATACATACATACATATATATTTAAACATCATCAATGTATAAAAAGCCAATAAAGTGGGAACTGATCAAATTTTTGGGAGGAGGGGAGTCTGGGTCCAATCCAGTGGTGGGATTCAAAAAATTTTATACGACAGGTCCTGTGGGTGTGGCTCAGTGGGCATGGCAGGGGAAGGATAATGTAAAATCTCCAATCAGAGGTGGGATTTGCCGGTTCTCCAACAATTCAAAATTTCCACTAACGGTTCTCCAGAACTGGTCAGAACCTGATGAATACCACTTCTGGTCCAATCACAGAAAAACAATACCTTGGAGCTTCCATCTTCCAGGCTTCAGAAAACAGGGAAGCTAACTAACAGGTCTTCCTGAGACACGTGGGTAGATTAAAATTACTTGGCAGGGAAGATGCTGGAAATATGCTGAAGCCAATACTTGTAAGGATTTAAAGATCAAAACTTTAAATTGTTTTTGAAAGTTAATGCTTTGGAGCACAGGTGTGACATGCTCATGCTGACAGATACCCCCTTTTGTGTTGTTGTTGTTGTTAGTTGCAAAGTCACTGACCCATTGTGACCCCATGGACAACGTTCCTCCAGGCCTTCCTGTCCTCTACCATCTTTTGGAATCTATTTAGGCTCATGCTGACTGCTTTAGTGACTCCATCTAGCCATTTCATTCTCTGTCATCCCCTTCTTCTTCTTCTTTTGCTCTCAACCATTCCCAGCATTAGGTTCTTCTCCAGTGAGTCCTTCCTTCTCATTAGGTGGCCAAAGTATTTGAATTTCCCCTTCGGGATCTGGCCTTCTAAAGAGCAGTCAGGGTTGATCTCTAGGACTGACCAATTTGATCGCTTTGCAGTCCAAGGGAGTCTTCTCCAGCACCATAGTTCAAAGGCTTCCATTCTTTGGCTCTCAGCCTTTCTTATGGTCCAACTTTCACAGCCATATATTGCAACTGGGAAAACCATAACCTTGACTATACGCACTAAATTTTGGATAGTTTTCAAAGGCCACCCCATGGAGAGCAAGTTGCAGTAGTCCATAGCTATTCTCTAACCACAGTCTCTGACCACAGTTCTCCAAAAAGGAAGGTTTAGAGGCAGATGGACAGAGATAACTTTTTAAGGAATTAGTGCACCACAACCTCTTTCAAAACTGCTGGCACCACCCCTCACCCCAAAAGCTATTGACCACATCTCAGATCCAGCCTAAGCTCTAATGGGGTATAGCAGTAAAAGGATTGACAAGGTGTATTCAAAGTTCAATGATACTAAAAGTTGTTTGTTATATACTATTCAAATGATTCACCTACTATAATTATCCCAGTAATCCTGTTAATATCCTTGGAAAATGATCTAGAATTACTATTTTCAGTTGTTATAGGTATGGGAGATAATAGTTTATTTCATATTTTTCACATTTTATAACTCACATGTTTTTATATAGTGATTTTTTAGGATCACTACATGTTAGCAGCATTTTACTGTCCTGAATTACAGAAGAGCAAGTTCTTTTGGTTGTCTCTTAATGTTGCAGGAATGTTATTGCATTGGATGAAATTGTGACTATATATTTCGATTTAGTTTTATTGTTAAATTGTCTTGGATAATTGAACTAGTCTTCCGTATTTTTAATATGCCAGATTACAAGTTAGTCAGAGCTGTTTATTGTTATTATGTCACATTATTACAATGGTAGTGTTCATTTCCTAGCCACTACAGTTTTGGGGGGCATCTTCAGAGTATTTACTATGAAAAGTAGTATGGATGAAGTTTGTCCTTTTGTGGGAAGATGAATTGTGGCAAATTTCAGTCTAGTTTGCTCAATTGTTTGAACAGCATGCGTGTTTTATGCTGTATTATAATATTAATGAAGTGAGAAGGATACTTTAGCACCCATTAACTTGATAGTTTACATCAATCCAATTTTGTACAACAGCTGCTTTAGTCAATGAGAATGTTATCAGTACATTACACTGGAAGAGGAATGAATACGCTCAGACTCTGTATTCCTTAAACAAAACATGTGAATCGTGGAACACAATATTATTATAGGTAGCCCTCAATTTGCAACTATTTGTTAGTGACCATTCAAAGTTACAATGACAGTGAAAAAAGTGACAACCAGTCCTTGCATTTATGAGCATTATGGCACTTTTAAATACATATCTAGAGGAGATCTGAAAGTTCTAAGCCAGGAATTTAATTGGTATCTACTTGTTTAAAGAACATTTGACTCATTTACTAAAGCTCTAAGGTTATGCCTTACACGGAATGAGCAACCTTATAATATGGTTATATTGTATTATAGTACCTTACAAAAATATCAGGATAGCACTTTTTCTAAGGAAAAAAAAGAAGCTGAGTTTTGAATCCAAGTTATATTTGAATTTATCTCAGGGCAAATGAGATGATTAACCAGAAAACATCAATCTAATCATTGCTTTTGTTCATTTTTTTTGTTTGTTTATGGAATGAGAAGCAGTTTGTACATAAAGACTGAGAAAATGTTTCACACCTAACCCAATTTTATTGCTTTCACAAGATGTTGGAATGGCCTTCAATTTAAAAGAGGTTCAGTTTTTGGAGGGTAAAACTATGAATCAGCATCATTGATCATTATAGTTATATACTATTTATATAGATGGGAGGATATGAGTCCATAAGGTCCTGGATATAATCTACCTAAAAACAGCTGACTCGTTACAGAGGAAACAAAATCCTGGACCTAGACAGCTTTTCTCACCTTCATGTGAGTTTGAACGCACAATTACCTTAAGACAAGCTCATATAAAGGTAGAAAAGCTGATTTATTTATTTTTTAAAAAAAACTATTTCATGAATTAAGTTCTGCATATTTGATTTCATGTGCTGACATACTAATTAAAATAATCAAAATAAGATGTTGACTATCTTCTCATTTAAAGACTTCATGTTCTGAGCAAAAGTCCATGAGGTAAATCTCACAATACTTCAGCATGGAAATGTTTCGTAGAGTGGAACATTTTGAGGGGGCTTTTTCTGTATCTGAAAAATTGTCAATAGATCAGACTTTGACTCTATGGTAAATACCCAGTAAGAATAAAGGGGAAGAGGAATAAGAATGTGAGCCAGAAGGGGAGATTGCAATGATCAAGTGCTATCCCATAAAAAGCTCTACAGTTCAAAAGGGTTAATGGCCTAATTGGCAGAGTCATGGGTTCTTCTTCAGCGTGAAGAGAACAATCAATCAGATCTGTGTTTTCCTTGTGCTAAATCTGAAGGGATTCTAACTAGACCTCAAGGATCCTTATGTACCATGCAAGACCCCCCATACAAAACACATAAAGGCTGCCATAAAACAGAAGGAGGGGCACAAAAAGCCACAGGGAAGCCCAAGACTTGAAAAGAAACAATAGCAAATTAGGTGTGAAGGATAGAAAAGCCTGTTTCTTAACATTCAAATTGCTAGTATGTCTGTTTCTGACATTAAAGATGAGAACACCCCACTGTTCAGACAACTTTCCAAAGAGAAGGTGGGATTTTAAAAAGAGCCACCATATTCCACATACCTAGCAATCAACAGAAAATGCAGATCATTCTAGATATGATATTATCTTCTTTCATAGTATTTTGTTGTTTAAAGGCTGCAACATTTTTGCAGATTACTTGTGTTTGAAGATGATGCAGTACTTCTCCTTCCTGTCCTTTTAAAGAATCAAGCTGTCCTTACATGCATTTTAAATTATTCAGACCAGAATCTACCCTCAGTGATCAATGCACTACACATGTATATTGACCCAAATCTGAAAGAAGATAAAAGAAACAGCTGAATACCATTTTATAGAATTCTGAGTTCATTATTTGTGCTGCTTTTTGGAGCAGTTCTGAGTTCACTACTTTAATGTATCCTTTAAAAGATGCTGGTACTACATCAGACTTTTAAAAAATTCTTCATAAATGTTTGCCTGAAGAAGGCTAAGCATGCTATTATGATAACTTATTTTGTATGTATGTGTATACGAATATACTGCCCCACCTTAGTGCAGCCTGGCCCAGGATGTTATCTTCTGTCTGATGCCCTGGAACTCCAGCTCTCAGAACAGCCAGCTAAGAGAGGGTTATGACTTCTACTAGAGTGAAGAATTGGTAGAACAGGCCAGAAAGGTACCTTTGCTGTACCTTTTGTTTATCAATGATTGCCAGGTTAAGAAGGAGAAGAAGGCCTGGCTGGGTCCCCCACCCTGTTGTTTTCCCTCTTCCCAAGCCCTCACCACTGTTGTTGTTGTTGTTGTTGTTGTTGTTGTTGTTGTTGTTGTTGATTTTAGTCCTTCTGTTTGTTTTTTCAGGGCTGAACCTTCGAGCTGGCCACAGTGGTGCCGTACTGGACTTCTGCTCCAATTAAGATTTCCAGAGACAGCTGCACAAATACACACACAATTTCAAACGAACAGAGTTAACAGGACTATTGACTCTCTTATTCCAAACGACCTTTAAATGTGAACGTGAAAGAACTGAAGACGGGAGCTTAACACTTCCCTGCTTGTCTTGATGAGAGAGAGAGAGAAAAAAAAATTGCATATTTGTATACCGAGCTGTGTTGATTTAAAATCCTACTCAACTTTAAACTATGTTTAGTTAAACACACACTCACAACGCTTAAATATTTCCCCCTTCACAGCATGGCCGACCGAGGGATTCATTTATTCCTGGAAGTATTTTATCATTTGTTTATGACCGGAATGATAACCAGAAGTACCCCAACCATTAACTCCTGCACCAGGGGAGGGGAATGTCCACGGCCTTCTCCCTCCGCATGCTAGACACCTGGTTTCAAGAGGGGAGGTTCCCCAGGCCAGTTGAACTGCATTCCACAGAGTGGAATCAGATGTGATTGGAAGCTAAGCCAGAGGAGAAGAAAGACACAGTCCGTTGGGTCCTGTCCAAATGACTGACTTATTTTAGGCCACTACTAGTTGAGGTTTAGTAGTTAACAACCTGGAGCCGCCATATCAAAGAGGTCTGAGCCCACTTGACTCTTTATCCTACTCAGAAGAAATGCCAAAATTCGTTCCTGTCAAAACCTCGCGGACAAGCCAGCCCATTTATATCTGCTTACTGAGTGGTATTCCTTGTCGTTTTTCTAAAGCTGCGCATTTCCATTTTCAATGCCATACTGTCATTTCTGTAAACATATGCATCAAAAAATGTTTTGGCACATTCTTGAATCACAACAGATGATTTGGAAAGCGGGAATCTGGCTTTTCTAAGAAAGCCCTAGTTTGATCAGTTGCTGAAATGTCTTTCTTATTAGAAGGGCATATTGGGCTTTTTATTCAAAAACAAAATGGAAAAATCAAAACAACTGGCCTTTTTCCACCTCCCCCACTTAATCAAACTGAATTTAACACTTCTGCTCCACCAAATAGAGCAGAACCAACAGTTCTGATTCCTTTAATTCTACATTTCTTCTGAAGAGTTGATCAAAAACTTTTCCAGGACAGATGGCAGCTTCCAACAGCCTTCTGGAATGCAAATCCAACCCATGAAACATTTCTTCAAAATAGTAGCGATATTCAAGCCCCCTACAATTCACTGCTATTGGAAATGGAAACTCAAATGATTTTGTTAAGACTAGAAGACAGTAATCCAGGGGTGGGATGCTCCCAGTTCTGCCCAGCTCTGTAAAACCGATAGTTCTGAAGAGCAACAGACACAGAACCAGTTCTATGTCTGCTGCTATTTGGCCCACCCAACCGCCTATCCGGACTCTTACCTGTCCTTTATTTCCTGCTTTTTCAATCTCAGCTGCTTTGCATGGCACAGCTGAGGTTGAAAAAGCAGGAAAAAAGAGGCTTTTCAAACATGGCGCATCTGCGCACAGCGCTTATCAGCTCTCTGGGTGGCACAGCTCAAGGCTTTTTACACGCACGTGCAGTAACACCGGTTGAATCCCACCCCTGCAGTAGTCCTAAGATCACAACTGAGCCCAACATTTCTGTTGCTAAGTGAGACATTTGTAAGTGAGTTTTGCTCCATTTTACAACTTTTCTTGCCAGAGTTGTTAAGTGGACCACTGCAGTTATTAAGTTAGCAATATGGTTGTTCAGTGAAACCAGATTCCCCATTGACCGCTTGCCAGATGGTCACCAAAAGGACCCTGGGACACTGCAACCATCGTAAATATGAGCCAGTTGCCAAGCATCTGGATTTTGATCGCATGGTCATGGGGATGCTGCAGTGATTGTAAGTATGAAAAATAGTCACAAGTCACATTTTTCAGTGCCGTTGTAACTTTGAACAATCACTAAAAGAACTGTGGTAAGTCAAGGACTATCTGTACTTTTGCGCTATGATGCGTAATAGTATTTCAGTGAAACGATCTAAAGGATGAATTACAAAAAACCTTTGAGAACTTAAGTACTGCAGAAAGGTCATCATCATCATCATTGTCACCATTCTTATGATTTTGTTTCTCTAGATGTCTTTAAAATAATGATTAACCTGAAGCCTTAGCTATATATGTTGCATGATGCTAAATATATAACTAAAGTCAAATAGACAACCCAGGGTTTCAAATCCTTCTGAAGACCAATGAAGAGAGTCTCTTCCTACTTCAAGGGGGAGGCATGTCAGAATATGAAGGCACCTCTGCAAAAGCTCTGTTTCTAGTACTGGCTAATTTCACAGCTTTCACAGTTGGATCTGAGAGCCAGACCTCAGAGGCTGATTTCAGAAGACAACTAGGTGTGATGCAGGCAATTAAAGTGGTCCCCAACTGTATCAGTGTCTTATGTCCAGAATTTCCACTGTGTTTGGTCAAAACAAATGGGCAGCAAAAGCCAAACAAGCTTACTAGTAGGATCCAAATGCCTTGCTTCTATGAATGCTCAGGCTGTTTGCATTCTGTGCCAATTTTAATTTTCCACAGCTCTTGAAGGGGTATCCTAAATAAAACACACTACAATATTCAAAGCTGCATTAGAACATGCTGAGGACAAGCTCTGTTTTTCCAAGAAAATATTCCAAATTTGTCAAAAAGTATAATAACAATAGAATAGAATAATAGAGTTGGCAGGGACCTTGGAGATCTTCTAATCCAACCCTCTGCTTGAGCAAGAGACCCTGTATCATTCTAGACAAGTGGCTGTCCAGAACCTTCTTAAAAGCCTTCAGTGATGGAGCCCCATAACTTCTGAAGGCAAAGCTGTTCCACTGATTGATTGGTCTCCACTGATTGATTTCTCCTCAGGAAAATTCTAGGTTATTTCTCTCCTTGGTTAGTTTCTATCCATTGTTTTCTGTCTTGCTTTTTGGTGCTTTGAAAAATAGTTCGATCCCTTCATCTTTGTCCCTCAAATACTGTGATCACGTCTTCCCTAGTCCTTTTCATTAGACTAGAGATATCCAATTCCTGCAACCATGCTTCATATGTTTTAGCTTCCACCCCCTAATCATTCTTGTTGCTTTTCTCTGCACTCTTTCCAGAGTCTCCTTTTTATATTGTCCTTTTTATATTTATATTTATATAAATATATTTATATATTTATTTATATATTTATTTTATATTTATTATATTAAATATTATATATTATATTATAATATATATTATATTATATATTATATTAAATATTATACTATATTATATATTATATTAAATATCGTATTTATTTTATATTTAATATATATTTATATATTTATTTTATATTTATATTTATCCTTTTTATATTGTGGTGACCAGAACTGGATGCAGTATTTCAAGTGGTCAACCAGCTAAATATGAGCCAGCAGTGTGCAGCAGTCACCAGAAAAGCTAATGCAATCCTAAACTCTATGAACAGAGGGATACAATCAAGATCAAGGGAAGTCCTAATACCGCTCTATAAAGCCTTAATAAGACCACACCTAGAGTACTGCATCCAGTTTTGTTCACCATATTATAAAAAAGATGTTGAGACTCTAGAAAAAGTACAGAGAAGAGCAACCAGGATGATTAGGGGACTGGAGACTAAAACATATGAAGAATAGTTGCAGGAACTGGGCTTGGCTTGTCTAGTGAAGAGAGGGACCAGGGGAGACATGATAGCAGTCTTCCAGTATTTGAGAGGCTGCCATAGGGAGGAAGGGGTCAAAGCTATTTTCTAAAGCACCCAAAGGCCAGACAAGGAATAATGGATGGAAACTGAACAAGGAGAGATTCAACCTGGAAATAAGGAAAAACTTAGAGAACAATCAACCAATGGAACAGCTTGCCCATGGAAGTTGTGGGAGCACCATCACTTGAGAATTTAAAGAAGAGATTGGACTGCCTTTTGTCAGAAATGGTGTAGGGTCTCTTGCTTGGGCAGGGGGTTGGACTAGATGACCTACAAGGTCTCTTCCAACTATCTGTTATCTGTTATCTGTTACCTGTGTGGTCTTACTAAGGCTTTGTAAAGCAGTACTAGACCTTTATGCCAGTGGTGGAATTCAAAATTTTTTTACTACCAGTTCTGTGGACGTGGCTTGGTGGGCGCGGCAGAGGAAGGATCCTGTAAATTCTCCAGTCAGAGGTGGTATTTGCCGGTTCTCTGAACCACTCAAAATTTCCGCTACCGGTTCTCCAGAGCTGGTCAGAACCTGCTGAATGCCACCTCTGCTTCATGCGCTCTTGGAATCCCTCTATTAATGCAGCATAGGATTGCATTAGCTTCTTTTGGCTGCTGCTCTTGGTCAAGAACACTCTTGGTCTTAGTTCTATGGCAAGCTGCATTCTTGGGGGATGATACACCTGTAGATGCTGTTGCATCTACCCCTAAGGATTTGCAGGAATCCTGATGTTCAGAACATATATCATACTTGGGTTACACTTCTGTTTCCTGGCCCTCCTCTTAATCTATCCCTACTGCTAATGGCCAAACCTAGGAATTTGTAGCATTGTGCCAAACTATAAATGTGTTGTACTTGTGAAGAATGGAGAATTCAATGGGAGTGAACAGAAATGGGATGTTTGTGTGAATTTCTTTAAGAACAGTCAGTAAAAAGAACAGGAGGGGCAGGCCATCTCAATTTCTGTTCTTTAGCTGTAAAAAAAGCCAAATGCACATTACCTTTCTCTTCCTCTCTGTGACATGGGCATCTCCTTCATCTCGCTTCTTGCAACAGTTACATGAAAGAAGTTTACTTCTCTCAGATATATGAAAATTAATTTGCACTTGTGTAGGAACTACAAAATTGCTAACTTGAAAATTTGCTGAATTGTACCTTCCCATAAGGTACACAGAGAACCCTATTTGAGAACAATATGAACAAAAGACACATATGACATGACAGATTGGGTACATAAATATATAGACCAGCAAAAATGAACGTAAAATGAAGTGTGTATAATCTTTGTAGGGTATATATACAAATATTTATGCATACTCTCTTCAGCTGAGTTCCTAAATGCCAGAGACTCAAAAGAATTTGCAGCCAGCTAAATGCAATTTCAGAGAGGCATGCAACATACAGTATATATCTTTCCTTCTACTTCAGAAGGGCAAGAAAGGAGATGGGAATCTATGAACATCAAGACACTGCCAAACTGCAACCCTTAGAATCTCCAGTACTATGACCAATACGGAGGAAAATCTGAATGTTTAACTTCAGCAATGTATGGAGAATTACAGGTCTCCAGTCTTGCTTCAGATATGTGTTCTCTTTTACATATATGTTCTCTTTTACATTTATATGCGACTACAACTGAATCGGATTATTTGGAAGTTAAAATATTTGTTATAATAGGCAGTTTCTTTGATTTATGTACCAATGATTGAAAATTGAAAATTCCAGTAAGCAAAAGCACATCCTGTATTTCTGTGCAAGCTATGCTTTAATTCTAAATATATTGGATTTCTATAGCTTTTTTTTCTTTTCTGACACTAAATATGTCATGATGATTTAATAGCTGACCAGCTGCTGTAATGTTGTAATACTGTAATGATGATGTCGTAATGAGTCAACAGGATTATTTGATCGCTACTACTTTAAGAGGCTGAAATATAAGAGAGGCCCTGTGATGGCGTATCTCTCTCTCTCTCTGTGTGCTTCCATACTGTAGCTGATTACTGATTGCTGTTTGTTCAAAACCTGTCTCAAAGAACTTGTATGTATATCTGCTTCTGCAGGGATAAAACCATTATATGTAAATACAAGTCTATGTACTGTACTTGCTCTTGGGTTGTCTCACCTAGTCACACAGTGCGCACTCTGACAAAATCAGACATGAAATGGGAAATTTGTGATTGGAATTCATAATCTTTATTTGGCCAATTGTAAGCTATGGGGAAAATTATTTTCAAAATAGATAAATTTGTTTCTGGGATTATATCCTAATCCTGTCTTCCCTTTTTTCTCCTTGATGTAATTTCCTTGTATTGCAACTGGATTATCAAGATAGGAAACACATCATAAAAGAAACTGTAAGTAGCTATGTTAGAAAAATGCATTTATGAGGTAATATATTAAACTTTTTTGTGTCACATTGACATTTTGATGGACAGGTATGAAGGCATTATTATCTTATTAAGACCTGCAGAAACATACCAGTATCAGCATCTCTAGGCTGCATAGGCACAAAGAAGAAAATAATTCAATTCCCAGCCCCAGAATATTATTTTTCTGACCTTCAAAGCAGCCACAAGGGCCAGATAATTAATTACCCAAACAAAAATTGTGGTTTGGCTCTCCAAATGTAACTGAAATATTAGCTGAAAACTGGATTCTTGTTTTATGAACATTCTTATCCTTAGTGTTTAATGAACTATACTTTTTCCATCATGCGTTGGTCTGAAAAGGACTAAATAATTAGAATTCTTCATTCTTTTTCAATCAGAATGAGAGTGTAGGTTTATACCAAGAATCTGTTAGATGGCATTATAAAATGTACACTTTGTGTTCTTCAAAAGGAAAAATTATTTGAGTTTCATTATCTGGTGAAAAAATTTCTCCTACAAATTGTTATTTGAGGAGATAAAAGTTATCTTAAATTCTTCTTCTTCACCCTGCCTACAGACTTTGGAAAGATCTAAAGAGGAATATGGCATAGGTTACACAGAAGGACCTGATGATAGAAAAGCTGCTAAGGGCTTCTGGTCCTTCACTGTACTTATAAATCTGCTAAAAATTATCAGGGAGATCTAAATATATTCCCTGGTCTGCAGCCATCTCACAGGAACTGAAGGGTGCTGAATGACCTTTTAATTAATCAGAAGTAAAAGCAATAATACTGACTACAGATAAAATATGTTTTAATATCTGCCAGGCTTATCTTTAATCACAGGTCATTTTCAGTGGTGTGTTCTATAGGTCAAACTGGAAAAAAAGAGATATCTTTCTGCTGTGGGTGTGCTGCACTTGTTAATTGCCACGGCTTGCTCACATTCAGCAGTATACAGTATTAGTATAATAACAGTATTGTGTAAGTATAAATCTAGCTCTTTTTTCCTTGTCATACCAGGAACAACTGTCTGACTTTTTCATCTGAGATTAGTTTATCAAAATTCATTGGGCTATTTATTCATAAGACTACAGGTAAATTGATAATTGAAAGCCACCTTGAGTCACCTTTAGATGAGATGGACGACATATAAATTTAATAAACAAATACATAATAAATAAAGATTTTTGTTTCTTTCTTTCTCTTTCTTTCTTTCTTTCTTTCTTTCTTTCTTTCTTTCTTTCTTTCTTTCTTTCTT
>BLBF01000025.1:1890271-1931748 GCA_015471245.1 Laticauda colubrina | reverse complement strand
ACGGGGGGGGGGGGAGGAGGGGATGAGTCTGGGAAGTGTGCTGGAGGTGTTACATTTTTTTCTGTTGTGTAAATGAGGAGGGGGGAGCATACATCAGAGTTAGGTTTCTATTTCTCACTTAGCTTTCTTTTCTCTGCGCAACTGCAACCCGTTATCAAAATATGCCAAGGTCAACGGATAGAGGCCTCATCACCACCTGAAGATGCCCACATGATCATATTCACAACTTCTAATTGGAAGATTCATCTGAACTATTGGGGGTGGGAACATTTCCATCACTTTGTATATGTGATTTACATGCCTAATTTCTCAAATTCAGAATTCTTTGGTTGCTACCACTTCATTTTCAGTAAAAGATATCTTTTCTCGAACTTAAAGAGTCTAAGTATTTCTTTCTTGGATTTTGAATGGAGCACCACCTGACACCACCACTGACTCCTAAGTATTTTTTTTTCTTTCCCTCACTATAGAGATAGAGTCGGTTTTGAGTTTTGTTGCAATCTGTTGTTATCAGTTATGCAATCCTCATCCATTCTTATTTGTGGATGTATATTTCAGGAGGAGGATATAGAAACCCACAGGGGTTAACAAGGTACGTAAATGAAATTTATCAAGTGAGCTCCATGTAAAAGAAGTATAAAATGTAAGAGAAATCAAATATGTAAACCCATGACTCAAATGCAATGCTGGAGAAATTGCAGCACTGAATGGCATATGAGAGCATCCTTCTTCCTCCTGGTTAAACCACATTTATTTCTGAAAGCTGCTTACAAGAAAGGAGCATACTGGGGTTTTGTGGTTTTTAAAAAAGGATAGCTTTCTTTCTTTTTCTTTATTTTTTGTAAAGAAGCTTGGAAAGTGCACTTTTTAAAATTAAAAAGTCATCGGGAAAGCCTGTGGAAAAAATTGTATGTCAGGCATGGGCATCTGTAGTATTTTTCAGAAAGTAGCAAAGCTCTCTTTGTAAGAGAGGTGAGCACATCGAGCACGCATCAACTCCAACTTGCCAAACATTTTTTCTTGTATGTGGATTTTGTTCCTGAATGTTGTATAAATCCAAAAGATGGACCAGACTAGATCACATATTTAAGATCTTTTGGAGAGACCATTCCTGCAATCTCCCACCATTTGAGGCACATGGAGTGGGAAGCATAAAATGCCATTTTAGTAGCTGCTCCAAGGATTCTGAACTCTGCCAAGAGAGGACCAGTTTAGCTCTCCACCTCAGGTTCGGTTTTTAGAGATATTGATTTAAAAGCACTACCCACTCATCCAAGCCCACAAATAGTACCTGCATCAAAGCAGCTAATTAAAACATTGCCAATCTATCTTAAGCCTTTGCTGATTTATGTGTACATCACTCCTACCAGGCAACAACATTGGTTTTCTTCTCCAGCTTTGCCACTTTCAATGTATGACCAGCTCGTGGGGAAAACATCTGGGCACTACAGCAGGAATGGGGAAGGGAATCATTCTGAAATTTCAAGATCCCAAGTCAGAAACAAAGAAATGTGTGAGAAAACACTAAACCAGTGGTAGCTTCAGAAAGGAAGGATATTATAGGCCTTCCAGGATTGTTAAACTAAGACATAGAAATAGAGATGTAGAACTAAGATGTAGAAATAGAAAATTGAATAGCAGGGCGATCATTTTCTTTCTTTTCTTTTTTGAATAAGAAATTATTTTATTAATTACACATTAAAATATTGGACACAGTGTGACCATTCTGGTGTCTCCTTTGCCATACATACTAAAGTATACAATATATATCTTATATATACTTATACAATTAACTTATCCAGTATATACATTTATACCATCTTCTGTGCTACTAATTTTATATCCATCATATTGTCCATTGTATTCAATTGTAATTACATACATAACTTCAATTGTCCATTCTACAAATCCTGATTAATTTTTATTCTGGGTCCCTCCTTTTTGTTCCCACCATTGATAGAATTTATCCATATCTCATGATAGTCTGTTTTGCCTTTATTTTTCAATTCCAATGTCAGTCTATCAATTTCTGCACAAATCAATATTTTCAGGGGGCAATCATTTTCTGATTTTGTGTTGGGGAGTGGAGTAGGGTTAACTGATACTAAATATAAGGAAAGTTGTACATAAGGGTATAAAAAGGACTTGGGAAGGGGCGGAACTGGCATCATGATGATACAGCATGCAATCTTGGAGGTCTGAGATCGCTGCCAATATCTTTGCTCCTGGATGGTCCAATTGGATCTAAACCATCCTGAAGAGATGGCGATCATAAAGAGCGCATCCTGGGATACCGCACAGTCCCTGGTAGATCCAGGAGAAGCTCTTTTTGCCAGCGGCAAAGAGGCAGCCATTAAAGCTGCTGAAGTTGGGACAACTCTGAGATAGAAGGGAACAGAAAGAGAGAGTGTGCTGGTTTGGTGAGAATCTTTTTTTTATTTATTTTAAGACTTGAAAAGACACCCTAAAGAAAAGAAAGAATCTGTCAAAGTTTTGACAGAAGTGATTAAGCCATGATTTTAAACAAGGATGTCAAAGTAATAATTTTTTTTTCTTCATTGTTGGATTTTTATATATGATTTTATATTTTGAAACTGGACTAATTTTTTTTTCTTGTTATATATTCTTTTCTCCTTTATGATTCTATAACATGTTAAGCTAGAGATTCCTTTTTAGTTATTTTTTAAATACTTTTTTTCTTTTTTAGTTCATCCTTATTTTATATTTTGCCTGGAAAAGGAGAGAGGGAAAGTGAAAGCTAAAGAAACTTTGTAGCACTGCCAACTAGAGGTTGGAAGTATTCTGTTTTTTCTTTACCAGACAAAGCTGAGAAAGAATTGAGACTTTGTTTCAAGGACATTGCCTGGTTGATAAGATAGAGGGAAGAGCACAAGAGAGTATTATTGCAGGTGATCTTCTGGGTTTCTATCAACAGCTGGAGTCTGATGCTGAAACTTAGGGAAAAAAAAGGTGATAAGTTTTTGGAGAAGAGAGAAGAGAACTATAATAAGAGCCTTGGATAATTAAATAAAGTGCAGTGTACTCTTTTTATTTCATAAGATTAACTGTGGTTGAACAAGATAAAAGTGGTATGCTGAGATGGGAGATGGACAGATCAGAATTTTATCTTAGATTTCAAAATATAGAGGAAGAAAAAGGATAAAACTTAGCTGAGATAATGACAGAAATTCTGGTGGAAGCTTTGGTAATAATTCAAGAGAAGATGATGGATGGAATAGACAAGGTTTATCGAGTCTTTACAAGATATGCGATGAGAAATAGTTTACCAAGAGAAGTCCATATCAGATTTACAAAGAAAGCCATTAAAACACAAATTTTGCAAGTGGCGAGAGAGAAAACATTGAAATACAAGGATAAGGAGATTGCGGTCTTGAAACCAGTACCTAGAAGAGTGAGAGAGATGAGAAGAGAATACTGATTCTTGACCAAATTGCTACTTAAAAAGGAGGTGAATTATAGATGGCTGATCCCAGAAGGTTTAATGTTCATATGACAAGAACAAAGATACAGAATTGATTCCATTGAAAAAGCTGAATCATTTTACGTGGAATTTTTTAAAGAGGAGAAAGAGGCAGAAAAAGAAATTTCACTAATTGAATTCCAAGAGGACTACCAAATGATGACTGGAAAAGAAGAAGGTGCAGTAGGTGGAAAGGAGGAAACCAAGGAACAACACGAACTAAGATCGACGAGAGCTGTTAAACCTAACTACAAAATTTAACCATGGAAGAAAAAAAATTAATCACAATCAATATAAATGGACTTAATTCAGCTGTTAAAAGAAGGAAAATTTTTCATAAATTAGAGAAATTAAAATTTGATAAAATTTGTCTACAAGAAGTACACATCAAAAAGCAACATGAACAATTGCTGAGACAGCCAAAATTAGGGAAAATATTTACCTCTCTGACACAATGCAAGAAAAGAGGAGTGGTCTTGGATATTAAAGATATTATCCCAACGAAATTGATATATGCTGCTGATGATGGAAGAATACTAATGGTGGAAATAATAGATAATAATATAAAAATACTCCTGATTGCAATTTATGCCCCGAATGATAATCAAGAAGAATTTTACAAAAAATTACACATGAAAATAATTGGACTGGACTATGCCAATATAGTTTTGATGGGAGATTTCAATGGAATTGTAGATAATAAACTGGATTATACAGCATAGAAAACAATAAAGCAAAACAGAAAGACTCTCCCTAAATCTTTTTTTTTTAATGGTGGACGAAATAAACTTAAAAGATACATGGAGAGAAAGAAATGCTAAAACTAAACAATACACTTTCTATTCAAATAGACATTTATCATGGTCCAGAATAGATATGATATGGATATCAACAGAATTGTTAACTAATATTCAAGAAGTAAATACTGAAACAAGTACTTGGACAGACTACAATCCAATGACAATTAAATGGAAAGGACAAAGAAGAAGATCTAGATGGATGTTAAATAATACTATTTTAAAGGAAAAAGACTTTATACAGTGGATGGAGAAAGAACTGGCCCTTTTCTTTAGAGAAAACAAAAAAGAAGAAACGTCAGTTCAGAATGTATGGGATACAATGAAGGCATATGGCAGAGGCTTGATAATAGACTATACAAGGAAAAGAAACACCACAAAAAGATTAGCCTCTAAGGCATTAGAGGATGAGTATAAAGGACTTGAAAAAGAGTTACAGAAAATACCACAGAAAAAGGATACCAAGTTAAAAATGGATATAATTAAACATAAAATGGGATTAAAAGAAAAAGAAGAGCTAGCACAAAAAATTAGAGGTGCTAAACAGAATTACTTTGAAGATGCAAAAAAATCAGGAAGATGGTTAGCATATAAATTGAGAAAGGAGAAAGTATCAAGGAAAATTTTGCAACTAATAGATGATCAAGGTCAAGTTTGGTGTGGTAGCAGAGAAAAGAAAGAAATCATACGAGACTATTATGAGAAATTGTACACACAAGAGAATATTGATGAGGAAAGAGTCAGGATGCTAATCTACCCCAGATACCTAAAGAGATTGAAACAATGTTAGAAAGCAATATAACGATTATGGAGTTAACTGAAGCACTTAAGAAGCAAAATAATGGAAAGGCGTCAGGCCCAGATGGACTTCCGGCAGAATTTTATAAAACATTACAAGAATCGTTGAATCTTTCATTCTTAGAAGTTATGAATGAAGTTATGTTCAAGAAGAGGATACCTAAAACATGGTTAGAAGCTTATATTACATTTATTCCAAAAGAGGAGGTCGATCCATTACAAATTAAGAACTATAGACCTATTTCTTTACTAAATGCAGATTATAAAATTTTTGCTTCAATATTGGCAGAAAGACTTAAAAAATATTTAAACAGTTTTATTCATCCTGATCAAAATGGATTTCTGCCCAAGAGACAAATTAAAGACAATATGAGAGTAATCTTGGACACTTTGGAATATTATGAGGCTCATCCTGAAAAGCAAATGGTTTTGATATTTCTAGATGCTCAGGAGGCATTTGATAATGTGAACTGGAGATTTATGTTGTTACTGCTGGAACAAATGGGCTACACTAAAAAATCTACTCAAGCAATAGAAGCTATATATCACAAACAAACAGCAAAAGTAATGATAGAGAGAGAATTGACAGACTCTATTGATATAAGAAAAGGAACAAGACAAGGATGCCCACTGTCATCTTTGTTGTTTGTGTTAGTTAACCTTGGAAGTGTCAAACAGAAATATTAGAGAAGAAAAGGACATAAAAGGGATGGAAATTAAAAAGGAAGAATTTAAATTGCAAGCATTTGCAGATGATTTGGTTTTCATCTTAGAAGATCCATTAGAAACTGCACCAAAATTGATGTAAAAGATAGAGACATATGGAAAGGTGGCTGGCTTGAAAATAAATAAAGGCAAGACAAAGATTCTGACAAAGAACATGTCATCAAGACAAAAGGAAGAATTAGCAAATCTATTGAAAATCCAGGTCACGAATAAGATCAAATACTTGGGGATATACTTGATAGCAAGATGCAGTACACTAAAAGAGAATAACTATATGAAACTTAAGCAGAAGATAGCGCTAGATTTGGCGAAATGGGAAAGTTTACAACTGTCACTAATAGAGAGACTATCAACAGTCAAGATGAATATATTACCCAGAATTTTATATTTGTTTCAAGCAATTCCAATCAGGCTTGGAAAATATTATTTTGAAGATTTAAATAAAATTGTGTTGAAATATATATGGCAAGGTAAGAAGGCGAGAATAAAGTTAAAACTTTTGCAAGACGCTAGAATAAGAGGAGGATTTGGCTTGCCTAATTGGGAGTTGTACTATCAAGCTACGAAATTGATGTGGGTAAAGGAATGGGTAACATTAAGAAATACTAGATTGTTGACATTAGAAGGACGTGATTTGTTGTTGGGGTGGCATGCTTTTCTATGGTATAAAGGAACAAAAACACAGGGATACTTTAGAAGACATTATATATGGGAGTCTCTGTGGCTAAACTGGGAGAAGATTAAAAGACAATGTTATTTGAAAATTCCAGTCTGGTTATCGACTATTGAGGCATTTTCTTATCCTATAATATACAAAAAGGAACAAACAGTTAGATATGGTGAAATATTGAATGAAAAGGGTGAACTTAAATCTATGCAAAAATTAGAGGAACAAGGTATAAAGATGAATTGGTTTTCATATGTGCAAATACAATCAAGGTATGATAAAGATATTAAAACTGAAGGTTTTTATGATAAATTGACTGATTTAAATAAGATTTTGACAGGTGCTGATGAAAAGGTAATTAAAAAATTATATGGATATTTATTCGAAATTAAATTAGAAGAAAAACAAGTAAAAGAAACTATGATTGCTTGGGGGAAGAATTCTGGATATGAGATTGACTTAGAGAAATGGCAAAAATTGTGGTTTCAAAATTATAAAATGACAATGTCAACAGCATATAAAGAAAATTTATATAAGATGTTTTATAGGTGGCACTTTTCCCTGACAAGAATAGCAAGGTTGTTGAAGAATAAGTCTGAAAAGTGTTGGAAATGTCATCAGACACCTGGCTCATATTACCATATGTGGTGGACATGCCCGGACGCTAAAAAATATTGGACTAATATCCACATGTGGCTGAAAAAAATGACACATAAGCATATAGACTTGAAACCAGAGATTTTTTTATTGGGAATTTTGCCTGAAATATATGGTAAAGATTTGAAATATCTGATTGTAAATGTATTAACAGCAGCTAGGATTGTATTTGCTAAAAACTGGAAAAATGAGAAGATACCATTACAGGAGGAGATCATTAAGAAAATGTTGGAATGTGCTGAAATGAGTAGATTGATATTTGAAATTCGAGAACAAGATGAGGAACAATTTTGCAAAGTTTGGGATCTATTCTATCAGTGGTTAGATAATAAAATATAGTAATGGAATATGTAGATTTTTAGAAAATAGTAAACATATAAAGATATTTTTTTTCTTTTTTCATTATATTTACAAAATGATTCTAGGATAGATCTGGGAGGACAATATGAATTGTTATAAAATAAATTAAGTAAAATATGATTATTTTATAAAACATGAATGAATAAAAAGTATAGTCAACAATTGATTAATAAAGATATTAACATACTTGATATTTGATTGAAAGCATTAGAGGATATATAATGTAATCGTAATAGAAGACTATGAAATGGTTGCACAAAATAATATGTAAATCAACCGGCACACTGTATGTATATATATATATATATGGAAGATGGTTTATGGTTTTATGTTATATTTGTTTATGTTTGCTTTAAAATCAATAAAAATAATTTTAAAAAAGGACTTGGGAAATAAATAGTGATTGAGAGGGCCCATGTTGGAAGATAAAGCGGAGGCTGGCTGGTGGCCGGAGGGTAGGGGACATTTATTTATTTGTCAAATTTTAAAACCATCCATTTCCCTCACAGAGTGAATATGTCTTCTCACACTCCCAAAATATATCTCTTCCCAAAGCCACAAAAAGTCCTCTCACTCTACCTCCAAACTAACAGGTGGCAACATGGTTCAGATTTTAATCAGAGGAAGAACATGACTTTTATATCGGTACCCTTAATGATGATTTTTAAGCTATTACACTCATAGCCTGAGAACAAGATAAGCATAGGAAAGAGTGGATTCATGATTGCGCTGTGATACACTGACAGGGCATCTATTTATTTCTTCAAACAGGTAGAGGCATTCTTATCCAGCCAAAGAAACTTTGTATGGAAGCTTTTGTAGAGTTTGCTTGACTGTCTATATTCAGCCAGCAATTTAAAGACAGAACATATGTAATGTATTTCATTTCAATTACATATGTCTCATTAAATTTTAATTCTGTGATAAATAGCATTATCATTCATTTTGGAGGGATAAGCAGAATAGCACATCTTGAGAGCCACTGTGGTTTTTAACCACAGTGGTTAAAATGCAGTGTTGCAGGCTAACTCTGCTGATTGCCAGCAGTTCGATCCTGACTGGCTCGAGGTTGACTTAGCCTTCCGAGGTTGATAATATGAGGACCCAGTTTGTTGGGGACAATATGCTGATTCTGTAAACCACTTAGAGAATTCTGTAAAGTACTATGAAGGGGTATGTAAGTCTTAGTGCTATTGCTGTTGCTAAGTGCTATATAGCATCTCTGTCAATTTCAGACTCTACAATACATGAAAGCTATTTCGGGGGCCTACAAAGTACAACGTAAAATGTAAACATGTTTCTGTTCTCCCAACCTCAGGTTATCACAGGTTCTCTCTGAAGTCCTAAAGCAGAGGTGGGGAACAATGGTCCCTTGATGACTTGTGGACTTCAACTCCCAGAATTCCTGAGCTAACATGGAGTCCATAAGTTAATAAAGGGCCATCGGACTCCACCTCTGCCCTAAGGCATAATTTTCATATAGGCCCAGCTTAACCAAATGTCCCTATTTGTCCCTATTCAAAATTAGGCAGGAACCTCCATGAATAAATCTGTTATCTCTATGTGCTGAGATAAGAACAGTCCATTCAGGGAAAAATGTTTGTAAGGCTATAGCCTCTTTAAGAAGCTACGTTGGCAGCAATGAAATAAACTCTCCACACTAATAGGACAGCAACAGTTTGTCCTACCTCCTTTTTTCCTGGTTAATACAAAGTCAGCTAGGAAAGGCCTTCTTGTATGCCTCATGTGCACAACAAAGTACAATGTTATATATTTCTATTCAGAGTGAGTCTCATTGAGTTCATTGGGGATTATTCCTTGGAAAGAGGGTTACAGGCTTTTCCAAACAGAATTAACCAATGCACGCAGATTCAAATGCCAATAAATGAATTGGCAACTTTGCAACACCTTCTGAACAAAAAACGTAAGTCTTCCTTTATCTCCACCCTAATATTTATAATTTATGCCTCTAGCTCCATGCACCAGGAATTTACTAAAACAAACCTGGCTCATGCATTCATCCCTTTGCTTTGATCTCAGCCAAAGCTCAAACAAATAATAAATAATCTCATGAGGGTTTAAAAAAAAACTAGATTTTTTAAAATTAGGTTTTTTATTTTTTATTCATTTTTATTGCTTTTAAAATAATAAACAAAAAGAAAAGGAACAATACACAAAGATAATTATGATAGAAATACATATATTGTCAAAGAGATCAGTTTGTTCTTGTCATATTAGGCCACTATTGAAGTCGCAACACTTCTCACATGATATGCAAGAATATGAGACAGACATACAGATAGTAAAAACATCCATTTGCTTTCTATTACAGTATTAACATGTATAGAACCGCACTTCCCAACATCCCATCTCATTTTCCAAATCAAAATCTGTCCAGTTTTTAAAATGCATTTTTATTCTGAACACTCAAGCACATGAAAATGTCGGTCTATTTTTAGAGTCAAAGTTTGCTGTTCCTATGTTCCTAGTACTTTCTCAAAATATTTTTGACTAACCAAACTTAGAGGCACTTCAATCAAGTTTGCAGTTCTAGAAAGCTGACAACAATTAAAACTCAGGAGCTACCAAAATAAAATGTGTACCAAAGCTCACAATGGGGAAACAGTAAAGCTGTTACAAATGCTGCAAACATACCAATGATTGGAACAGGTGTAGAACTTGCCCTAGCACAGGTCTGCTGGAATTTTTTAAAGAAGTTTTTATTTTGTGTTTATTTATCCAATTTTGAGGCCACACAATTCCTGAACAATTCTGGGTATCTTATGAATAAAATTGGAAAACAGTACATGTAAAGAAGGTTATACCTGATATCAAGAATCGAACCAACTGTAAGTACTAAAATTTCACTATTGGAAACTTTACAATCACCCTACCCTAAGGCTGAGGAGAGCAACTAATAATAATTTTTAATAATTTCCTGAACATCTTTAAGGCAAGAGCTGTGTGATTTTTTTTCACAGTTTTTAAGAATAATAAACCAGTGCCATTCTCTATGTACACATACATTTGTAAATACACAATATAGACAGTATTCAGCAAAGTTGTTGGGAAAGTATTTCAGTATTGTGGTCGCTACTGTTTTTGATATTTAAATGCTATCTAATAATTATGTTCTCTAATTTAAAGTAACAATAAAGAAAACAATAAAGAAAAATATGACACAGCACACAAACACACCATTCCATCTAGTAATGAAAATAAAACTAATCAAAAACTGTCTACTTCTTACTGGCCCATTTCTAGTATTTACTGTATGTCTCCCAATTATAAAATTAATCAAGGGGGAATCACTGATATAAGAATCTGCGTCACGACTTAAAATGTTTTTTTAAATGTGGAGAAAGTTATAATTTGCAAATGGAAAATGCCCTTCTAATCTTTAAGGGACATTTGGGAGAACTCTGGCAATAATGGATTGTTTAATTTATTTTGTGCGATAAGCATGATTATGTAGTTGGCTGTCATTTCAAAACTGCTAATGGGAATTAAAAAGGAGACACTTCTGCCATCTTATACCACATCTCACAGTTTCAGACTTTCCATTTGGACTCCTGACTATTTTGAGAATTTGCCATGCCACTAGCTGAGGGAGAAATATTTATCTTACAATTCACTTTATTAACTCACTATGTTTACGTATTTAAATATTCTCTGCAGATGCACCATATGGCAAATGCTGGCAGGCTTATTCTTAGCTGCTTCTAAACTCCAGATGCAAATATTATTTCATAACTTGGCTTCCCCAACTCGGATCTGTACCCAAAGATTTCTGTTTTAAATTACAGCTATATTTGATATTAATGCTAAGCATACACACAGCTGCCCTAGATTGCTATTTCACCCTCCCCAGGTTTGAACTCTCTGACCGTAGACATGACACTCCTCAAGACTCGCCCCACTCAGGTTTCCCGCATCAGCAGGCTCATGAGGACACCGTCTCTCCCAGGGCCTGTCTGTACGGCACATGGAACTGCTTCTCAGGAAGATCCAAGGGCTTTTTGAAAGCTCTTCTTCTTCAGAGAAACCTCGTGCTGGGAAATGTCATTGTAAACAGAGATGCTGCAGTGACAGAGCGAGCTTTGTGGTGTTCTGGGGAAGGACCTCTTCTACAGGCTGGGCCCTGAAGAGTAGCAGCAGCAGTAGCTGTTATATTGTTCAAAAATACTTTTTAAGGACTAGATCAGTGGTGGCAATTCAGGCGGTTCACACCAGTTCACACGAACCGGTAGCAAGGATTTGGCGTGGGTCGCCAAACTGGCTGGCCATGCCTGCAACCTGGTTGCCCAGTTGCCACTCACTCGCTTGCCCCACCCACCCGATGCTCACTCAACCTGCCCGCCTGACAGTAGCCTGCCCAGTCACGCCTTAAGGTATTTCTTCTTTTACCCCTCCTGACAATCCGATCAGCTGTGCCGGGATTCCCCTCACTTACTTAACTGCTTCATCCAGGAGGCTTCCTTGAGGTCCGGGAAGGCACCCCCCCCCTCCATTTTTTGCCTTATTGGGCCCCAGGGAGGCCCCAAGTGAAGCATGGGGGGGCTGTGCCCCCATGCTCCATTTTTTTCCTTCCTGAGCCTGAGGGAAACCTTCTGGAAGCAAAAACACCCCCCAGGAGGCTTCCCTGAGGCTCAGGAGGCCCCAAAATGAAGCTTGTGTGTGTGTGTGTGTGTGTGTGTGCTGTGTGCTCCCCCCACCCCAGGCTTAATTTTCTGCATTCCTGAGCCCTAGGGTAGCCTTCTGGGAGCAAACCCCACCCCCCAGGAAGCTTGCCTGAGGCCCAGAATGTGCAAAAAATGGAGGGGGGGTTGCTGCAAAAAGCAAAAAACAAAAGGCCATGCCCACCTAGCCACATGGCCTTCCCCCTTAGCTACACCCCCTGTTGCTAACTCGAATGCAGGTTGCTATGTAGTGGTGATGGTTGTAAACACGCCCACAGAACTGGTATTATTATTTTTTTAATCCCACCATTGGACTAGATGATCCATTCTAGGCTGCTAGTCTTGTCTATTTTTTTGTTTTTGTTTTGGAAAGCATGTTGTAGATGCTTTCCCTGAATGCTCTTCATGACTGGGCTCTAGTCAGCTGCTGTGATGGGCTTAGCCAGTCATTAAACATGTTCTGTATGGAACTTGGTAGGTTCCAAGTATATCGATCGTTTTCTTATGTTCTTAGAAAGCAACGAGATGGAAGAAATCTCAGACCAAAGGAAGAAGGCTGTCTTCCTTACACACTGCAGACCGGCCGTATTCAAAATGGTGAAGGCGCTGGCGAAACCCAGAGATGTCAAGCAGATGACCTGGTCTGACCTGAACCGAATGCTCCGAACACACTATGCACCGGTGGTCTCAAATCTCATCAAATGACATGAATTTTACAAAAGGGACCAGAAGGAGGATGAAACCATTGCAGACTTTGTGGCGGCCTTGAGACACATCGGAGGGGCATGTGAGTTTCAAAACATGGACGAGGCTATGAGAGACCGTGTAGTCCTCAGCCTGAAAGACTCTACCCTTCAGAGCAAACTACTCAACAGTCCGAATATAACTGTGGCCGAGGCCATTGCTGAGGCAACCACCACTGAAGCAGCGAAAAAGTCAACAGCCACCATGAGACAAATGAATGCAGTGTCCAACCTGCCGACCCAAACGAGGGAGAAGAAGACAGAGGGAGGAAACAAACAGCCCACAGCGACAACCCACCACGAGGACGTTGAAACCCAGAGTGACATTGAAGACGACGATGAAGATGTCCATAGACTCTATTCAGATAGAAAATGGTGCGAAATGAGGAAGAATCAGCGGGAATTCCAATGTGCGGGCTGTGGAGGCAATCACCCGTGGTCTGAATGCAGATTCCTTGACGCAATATGCCGGGCTTGTAATAAAAGGGGGCACATCGAAAGGGTCTGCCGCAACAAAAAGGGCTGTAGTTCAAACAGACGCGGCATCACACACACCCCCCCCCGACACGACAACAGACAAGCCAGCAACCGATGGAACCAAGATAAAAGAACCGGTGACAGAGAAGAAATTCATCAGACAGTCACCATCGATAATCCCAGGGCAGAAAGCGGGAAGAAGGTTTGGATAGAGGTGAGCATCAAGGGGAGACCCTGTGAGATGGAGGTCGACTCAGGTTATTCTTATCGATGGTATCCTGGAATACCATCCGGCGCCTCATTCCAAACATCAAGCAGAAAGAACTAAAGAGACAAAAACTTGTGCTAAAAGACTATCAGGGAAATCGAATCCCTGTAATTGGCCTTGGACATTTTTTAGTTGAATTTAAACAACACACCAAAGTTTTACCCCTAACTATCGTCGACCGTGACCACCCTAGCCTGCTAGGAATCGAATGGTTCACACCTCTTGGAATTGGGATGTCCGGTATCAACCACATCGTTACTACCAACTGGGAGGAGAACCTACTCCACGAATTCCAAGATGTATTTGATGGGACTCTAGGCAAGTACCAGGGGACCCCAATCTCATTTAGCCTAGACCCAAAAACAGCCCCCATTCGCTTAAAGGCCAGGCATGTTCCATTCTCGCTGAAACCAAAAATTGATGAACAGTTAAATAAGTTGATAGTGCAAGGGGTTTTAGAACCAGTCAACCATGCCAAGTGGGAAACCCCTATTGTAACACCAGTAAAGCCAGATGGGTCAGTGCGCATCTGTGGGGACTATAAAGCAACCCTGAACCACACGCTCCAACAAAGCGCATACCCAGTGCCAGTAGTGCAACATTTATTGCACTCGCTAGAGGGAGGAAAAATATTTGCAAAACTCAACCTAGCACAAGCTTATCAGCAACTACCCATTGATCCAATAACAGCAGAGGCACAAATGATAGTAATGCATAGAGGGGCATTCAAATGTAACCGCCTCCAATTCGGTGTTAGCGTTGTCCCAGGTATTTTCCAAAGCCTCACGGAATGCCTATTAAACGGAATCAAAGGTGTCGTCCCATACTTTGACGATGTACTGGTCTCAGCAAAAAACACTAACCAGCTAGAGACCAGGCTAAGAGAAGTCTTAACTCGCTTTAGAAAATCAGGCCTAAAAGTCAAGAAAGAGAAATACGACCTGGCCACTAACCGGGTCAAATTCTTGGGCTATTTATTTGATGAGCATGGCATTCACCCAACTGAAAAGAACGTGAAGGCTATCAAAGACGCTCCCAGACCAAGAAACAAATTGATCTCCAGGCGTTCCTAGGCCTCATAAACTTTTACAATGTGTTCCTGCCCCATAAAGCGACAATAGCAGAACCCCTACATCGGCTGCTAGATAAAAAAACGTTTGGACTTGCAGCCACTGGGAACAAAAAGCTTTCCAAGGTATTAAGGATCTATTAACACAATTAACAGACACTGTTCTTATCCAGTTTAGCAACACCCTGCCACTGACGGTCACCTGCGATGCTTCCCCTTTTGGGGTCGGCGTCATCCTGAGTCACTGGCTTCCAGACGGCAGAGAGGCACCGGTCGCCTTTTACTCAAAGATGCTCTCCAAAGCGGAATGCAATTACAGCCAACTTGATCATGAAGCCCTGGCAATCATCGCCAGGGTCAAATGATTCCATGAATACCTTTACGGTAGACCCTTTTCTATCGTAACCGACCACAAGCCTCTCCTTGGAATCCTGGCAGGAAACAAGCCAACCCCAAACATTCTTTCTCCTAGAATGACAAGATGGTCTGAATTCCTTGCTGCCTACTCCTACATGCTACTCCACAGACCCGGCAAAGCCATCTCGCATGCCGACGCCCTGAGCCGTTCCCTGTTGCACGTCACAGAAGACGACCCTGCTCCAACTACCTCCACATTCCAACTGCAGACCTGCCCGGAGCTACCGCTAACTGCAGCCGACGTCGTGAGAGCCACAGCCAAAGACCCTTTGACAGCGCGTATACTGAACTGGGTAGGTAAAGGCTGGCCAGAGGAAAATAAAAAAACTGAGACTTTTAAACCTTTCTGTGCCAGACAGACTGGGCTGTCTATCAAAAAGGGGTGCATCTTATGGGGTGACAGGGTGGTAATCCCAAGCAGCCTCCAAGAAACCATCCTAGGCATGTTGCACGAGGGTTACCTGGGCATAGTCAAGATGAAAGCCCTGGCCAGGAGTTACTTCTGGTGGCCAGGGCTGGACAAAGACATAGAACGCTGGGTTGGAACATGCCACGCCTGTCAGAAAGCGAGGCCTACCCCCCCACAGGCACCTATACGAGACTGGGAAACTCCCCGGGGCCCGTGGTCTAGAGTGCATATTGATTTTGCGGGGCCAATGAAGGGGAACACCTTTTGATTGTTGTTGATGCATACTCGAACTGATTGGAAGTCATCCTCATGGCTTCCACAACCACCGAGGCTGTCATGAAACAGCTCAACAAACTATTTGCAATGCACGGGCTACCAGATGTACTGGTTTTGGACAACGGGCCTCAGTTTACCGCCTTGCAGTTTGAACAATACCTGGCTGCCCAGGGTGTCCATCACGCATTGACCATGCCGGCTCATCCGGCTGCAAATGGCAGAGCCGAACGCATGGTTAGATATACTAAAGAAGGCCTAGAGAGAATGGACAAGGGGGACGTGCAAGACAAACTCAACTGTTTACTAACATTGCAACATATCACCCCTAGTAGCACTACAAATAAAAGCCCGGCTGAACTATTAATGGGTAGGAAACTATGGTCCTACCTGGACAGGTTACACCCCACCAATACATGGAACAAGCCCCCCGACTCCTCTAGCAAATACCGTACCTTTGAAATCAGTGACCTAGTCTATGCCAAGAACCTTACCGGAGACCCCTTATGGCTGCCAGCCACCATCACACAAGTCACAAGCCCCCGGTCCTACCGACTAACACTAGACGATGGGAGGGAATGGAAGCGGCACATAGACCAGCTTCGTTCCCGCAACCTCGAAAGAAAAACTACCACAGAACCAAAAATAATAAATTCCGACGAAAAAACAGCCAAGGAGGGGGGGAGAAGTACAAATAAATAAAAAAGGGAGAGATGAACCTCCCATAACAAGACAACAAACTCTGCAAAATGACAATCTAACCAAACAAAAAGAGCACTCACGGTTAGATGAACCCCAAGAAAGAAGTCCAGGAGCAGAAGAGCGAAGTGAGGCCTTCCTGGAAGGTGGCAGCCAGGCCAGCTCAACCAACCCGCCCAAACCAGGATGGAGCGGCGGAGCCATCTCAACCGGCCCAAGAGACTCAGGTGGGAGCGGCAGGGCTGACTCACCCTTCCAGGAGGTTCCATGGAGAAAGTCGAGAGAAGCAGCGATCCCGTCCGAACCGCTTGAAGACCAAAACAAGACTGAGCCACACAGGTCAACTAGAACGAGGAAAAGCCCCACCTACCTGCGCAACTACGTCACCCACATTGGACTGAACTAAAGGGGGAGGGATGTTCTGTATGGAACTTGGTAGGTTCCAAGTACTCCATTCTGATTGGCTGAAAAGGCCACTTACGGATTGGTTCTCTAGGAACCAATCCAGGAAGCCGCCAAACGGCAGGAAGAATTAAATAACTGTCATTGGCCACAAGCCGGCAGGCTAGCTGCTATATAAAGGGCTGTTGCGGCTTGGGCTATGTTCCATTTCTTTACCTAGTGGTTTAAAATAAAGAGTTATTGTTTGAAACCCTGTCTCCTGCGCTTCTTTTCGGATGGAACAAAACACATATTCGTCATCATGGCTGACTTTCATTCCTTCTATAAAAGTCCTCCCCAATGACATAAAAGGATGTCCTCAGTTAGCCACCTCCCAGGTAACTTGCAACAATCCACCATGTTTAACTTCTAAGAGAATTTCTGTAGGAAATACATGGAGATCAGAGACATCCTTCCAAATAAAGATGCAGCTATGGCTTTTCTGCCTTGGGAAAAAGAAGGGATCCCTGTGGATTTTATCCCGCTCGTCCTTGCTGACTGTAGGGGGCAGTGGTCATCTTCATTTCAAGGCCATTGAGCCAGCGCTGAACGAAGAAATTTCTGCAGTCATGTGACTAGCATGATGTCACTGTTACCTTCCCACCAAAGAGGTACCTATTTATCTACTCACATATGCATGCTTTCGAACTGCTAGGTGGGCAGGAGCTGAGGCGAGGATGGGAGCTTACTCTGTTGCATGGTGCTCAGGTCTCAAACTTGCTGCCTGAAACTCCCCAATAATTTATTTATTCCCTTTTCTGCTCTAATACATGACAGGCATTCTGGATAATTAAAATGACAGTATCTGTTGCTAACTGGAATGCAGGTTGCTATGTAGTGGTGATGGTTGTAAAAAACTTTCCAGCTGGGTGTCCACTGTGTATCTTATCAAGTGCCAGAACTACAGCAAGGATCTAAGCATAAGGCATTCTATTTTAAGGTATTGTAGAATGAGTAAAAAGAAAGCCTTTTCTCGACCTGCAAATTGTACCTGTTAAATGTTCTAATCAAAGCCTTTGTATATTAAGTATGGAACTCTGCAAGAGTTGGCATTCCAGTGTGAATGTGAGATGTGGAATGAATAAATAGTGGGCATGTCAAGGTTCCATTGTTCCTTTGTTCCATTGTTCCTTTGTTCCATTGTTCCTTTTCCCTTGGAAAAGGTCTTTTTTGTGAAATTCTGTCATGGCTTGGATTTCATAGCATTCATTTCCTGGTGATGTTGATGATAATGTAATAATAATGTAATAATAATACAGGGAGTTCTTGACTTACAACCATGCATTTAGCAACTTTTTGAAGTTGCAAAAGCACTAAAACTGTTAATCCTCACATGTATGACAATCACAGAATCCACCTAATCATTTGATCAAAATACAGTGCTTGGCAACTGGCATTTAATTACAAGAGTTGCATCATCCCAGAATCATGTGAGCCCCATTTGTGACCTTTTCAGCTGGCTTTTGACAAGCATATCTGGGAGCAGAGTTTGCTTAACATTTAGTGATTCATTGAACAACTGCAGTGATTCACTTACCAACCATGGCAAAAAAAGTCATAAAATCAAACATGACTCACTTAACAACTTCCTTGCTCAGCCATAAAAATTCTGGTTCTAATTGTGGTAGTAAGTCAAAGACTACCTGTATTGTAGTAATAATAATACAACACAACACAACACAACACAACACAACACAATACAATACAATACAATACACCCTAACAGGATCTCTTTTCCAAATTATGTCACAACCACATTTTACAACAAAAAATATCCAAATGAGATGCACCTAAAAATTTTTAAAGGGAAAAGCTAATCCTTCTTTCCTTGGCTGATTTTTTTTTTTTTTGTAATTTCTTTTTTGATTAAGGAATTTGATTCAGGAATTTGCTTCTAGAAGTGCCTTCCTAATTTCAGGAGTGTGAGATTCATTCTAATATTTGGGATATATTAAAGGCAACACAGTCTATCCCAGGCAACATATGAGAGGTACAGAGAATCTCAAATATTGATTATTATATCTCAGGCAAAACAACAAATTGAAAGAAAAGTCAGTCTATAAATTTTCCTAAGGTCCAATTGTTAACTCCATGCTAATTTCTTTCTTAGTTTGTGATACTATTGAAAAAGTGTACCCAAAAGCATTTTACCTTTGTATGCATTTTTTTTTCTATAAATACATTCCTGTTTCCCCCTATATATCCTTTATGTAGCGCAGTCATTTTTATACATGGTGTTGTATATTCAATTTTTCAGCACACATTTTACACAGAAACTTGAATCACATTATTTGGTGACATGTGTCTGCAGCATAATGATGTTCCAAAATGCACAGAAGAATGGGTAGAAAAAAATGCAGCTTAATTGATCTTTCCTTTCCTCTTGTTGCAGGTATGTTACTCAGAAGTAAATCCTTTACTCCCTTAGAAATATCTTTAAATTGTAGCCTAAGTTTTCTAATTTCAATAAGATGTGTACATCTTCAAAATGTGAGCAATTCTTTGGCTTCGAGCAGTTAAAGAATCTATTCTTTTGGAGCCTTAAATACATGAGTATTTCTTTTTGAAAAGGTTCACGTAGTTAGGAATGAATGATTTGATGAAAATAAGCACAAAGGAGATTATGCGAAGGTTCGGTTCTGGAAAAGTTAATAAATCTAAACTTATGGTCTTCCAAAACTTAAGCATATTAAGACTCCTATAATTTGGAGAGTTTCTGAGACAGATAAAGGATATTTGACACTTGAGTTTTTCCAATCGGTTTTGGAATCAACAAGCCCCATTTAGCAGAGAAATGTCACTCTGATACTTTTACACCTCCCATGTTTTTCTTTTCTCACAGCCAGAGCTTTTAAGATAAGGAAAGGGAGGAGAATGACTTCAGGACTGAAAGCTAAAAAGGCTGGTGACAAATCACTTGTGTTTTATCTATAGCAAATAGTAAATATGATCCTGCTCAGATCTTTTTCCAAACTGCACTGGGTGTGGACTTGTGTAATAAATAAGTAAGTGCAAAGCAGAAATATAACAGCAAGTCATCTGCCACATTCTCAGATTGTTGAGGTATGTGTAAACAAATTAATCCATGCTATAAATTCAAGCGGCTCAAAATACGTGGGTAGATATTTCTTGGCTGGAATAAAGGATGTTCTCTCATCAAAAACACATACAACATCATCATCTGGGACAAGTGGAGGGAACATGTGTCCGTATTGATGTTGTTGAGCTACATTTTCAGCATGGTCAACAGTAAGGGATGTTGGAAAGTCAAATTTTGAAATCTCTGGAGAATTGGGATGTAAAGGATTATGCAGATTCATCATTCCTCAGCAATGTCCAAATGGGTGGAATGTAGACAGTAAATTGTCTATTGAGTCTAAGGCAGGGGCGTAAAACTTATGGCGTCACGCAGCCAGTTGGGACTTTTTCCCCCTTAGCTAAACTGGGCGTGGCCGTGGCCACTGTGGGATGTATCCGGCCTGAGGCAAGGAGTTTGACAGCCCTTGTCTAAGGGGTAAATAGTGCTAAGAATCACAAGAAGCACACTACTTTAGGCAACAAGGAGTTTCAAACTGGTAAGGAAATTGATCATCTGTGTAGAAGCGTGGGAAATCAGGAGCCAGGAGACCAGCGTAACTTCAGCTCTTTATTCAAGGTATAGATCTGTGTAGCCTTTTACGAGCTGCGGCAACTCTTCTTATAGAGCTAGCCGGCGGCTCTCACCCAATGACAGCTTTCTGAATCTCCCATGATCGGTTCGTCCAATCACGGGAAATTCCTTACTAACCAATCACCGTCCTGTGTCTCGGCCAATCACAGTGCAGTTTGTTTCAGCCAATCAGGTCAGGATATTACAAGAATGTTCATATGTAACACCCCTCCCCTCTTGGTATGGTCCATCCTACATGACGTAGTCGCGTAGGAAGGCAGGGCTTTTTACCTGCCTACTTGACCTGTGCAGTTCAGTTGCTGCGTGGTCTTCAGCCAGTTCAGAAGGGATCTTTGTTGCTCCCGCTCTTCTCCATGGAACTGCCTGGAAGGATGAGTCAAGCCTTTCGCCGCAACTCCCACCCGGTCTACTGGGTTCGGTCGAGTTGTTGGTTTCTTTATTCCCGGCCAGTCTTCCCGGGCTGGTTGAGCTGGCTTGACTGTTCCTTCCAGGTGAGGTTTCGAGTGGGTCATCTTCCTCTGGTACCCTTCGGCTGCCTTCATTCTCCGGTGAGTATTGTTGGTTTCTTCTTTTATTTAGCGGTGTTTGCATTCCTGGTTCGGTTTGTGTTGGTTGGGCCCGTTCGGTTTGTCGTTGTCTTGTAGTAGCATTTTCTCTTTCTTTTTGATGATTGTTTGGGGTTTCTCCCCCCCCCCCTCTAGTTTTTTTATTAGAGTCCATTTGAGAGTTTTGTGGGTTTTCAGTGCTGTTTAAAATTATTCTTGATCGTATTTGGTTGACATGCCGTTTCCAGTTTCTTCCGTCCTCTGTTTCCAGCCAGTACGACCAGGGGCCTGTCACTTGGGTTATTGTAGCGGGTACCCATAGTGGGTCCCTTGAAATTTTTTTAGCATAGATCGTGTCTCCCAGATTAAATGCCCGGTACCGGCTGGATGAGTCTGGTGGTTTTTCTGGATTGTATGTCGGGTGAAGTCTGTCTAGATGAGATCAGAGTTTTCTTCCCATCAGGAGTTCTGCCGGGCATTTATTGGTTTTAGCACTTGGTGTTATGTGCTGTATTGTTAATAGTTTATTTATTTTGTTGTGTATGTTACTCGTGTCTATCTTTTCTAAAGTGTCTTTGGTGTATCTGACCATTCATTCCGCCCACCCATTTGCCGCTGGATGAACGGGCGCTGTCAATGCGTGTCGGATTTCCTGTTCTGCGAGGAATTGCTCGAATGCCAATGCCGTAAATTGTGGCCCGTTGTCAGATACTATCAAGTCAGGTAGGCCATGGGTGGTGAAAAGTCTATTTAGTTGTTTTGTAACCGCCTCCGTCGTAGTAGATCACATTAGGCTTACCTTCAACCAGTTGGAGTAAGCGTCTACTACGATCAAGAAAGTGTGCCCTTTAGTGGGTCCCGCAAAGTCTATATGGACCCTTGACCATGGTCCCCTTGGTGTTTCCCACTGGAGGGTTGGTGCTTCGGGCGGGTTTGGTCTGGATTGCTGACATTTGTCACATGTAGCCACCCAGGTTTCAATGGTTTTGTCTATCCCTGGCCACCATACGTAGCTTCTGGCTAGGGATTTCATTTTCACGATGCCCGGGTGTCCCTCATGCAACATGTGTAATATTTTTTTTTGTAAGCTGTCTGGAACTACCACTCTATCGCCCCATAGTATACATCCCTTTTGGGAGGATAATTCAGTTTTCTGGTTTCGGAAGGGTTTAAACTGGTCACTGCTTTCTGTTTCCGGCCACCCTTTTACCACTCAGTTCAAAACTCGCGCCAGTTTGCCGTCTTTGATCATCTCTCTCGCAATGTCTGACACGGTTGTTGGTAGGTTGGGCAATGTCTCTATTTGCAGGGTGGATGTGGTGGGTGCAGGGTCATCTTCGTAATCTGTTAAGGGGCAACGGCTTAGTGCGTCGGCATGCGAGATGCATTTCCCTGGGCGATGTATTAGTTGGTAGGTATAGGCGGCAAGGAACTCAGACCACCTTGTCATCCGGGGAGACAGTATGTTGGGGGTGGCCTTGTTCCCCACCAGGATCCCCAGTAGTGGTTTATGGTTGGTGATGAGGGTGAAGTCCCTACCATATAAGTATTCGTGAAACCGCTTCACGCCGGTAACTGCTGCAAGTGCCTCCTTGTCGAGCTGGCTATAATTTCTTTCAGCCTTTGATAGCGTTTCCGAGAAGTAAGCAATCGGTGCTTCTCTCCCATCTGGCAGGGTATGGCTTAGTATAGCTCCAATGCCGAATGGAGAGGTGTCACAGGTTAGTGGTAGGGTCTCGCTGTACTGGATGAGGACTGATTGTGATGTGAGGAGATCTTTTATGTTCCGGAAGGCGGCCTCTTCCCACTTGCCCCAGGACCAAACGGACATCTTGTCAAGCAACCGATGCAGAGGTTCCGCTGTTGTTGCCTTCTGTGGCAAAAAGACATTGTAGAAATTGATTAGTCCCAGAAAGGCTTGTAATTCTGCCTTATTTTGAGGTCTCGGGGCTTCCTTTATAGCTTTTATTTTTTTGTGGGTAGGGTAGATTCCATCTTTGTCCACCAGATATCCCAGGAACTCAACCTTTTCAGTGCATAACTGGCACTTTTCTTTTTTAACTTTAAGTCCTGCATTTTTAAATTTTTGTAGGACTTCTCTGAGTCAGCTTCTCAATTGTCTTTTGTGTTTGGCCGCTACCAACACATCATCAAAATATGGCACGACTCCCTTAATTCCTTGTAGTAACCGTTCCATTAAACTCTGGAACACCCCTGGTGCCACACTGACTCCGAATTGGAGCCTTTTGTACCGGAAAGCACCCCCTGTGGGTCACGATAGTTTGCGCTTCTGCAGTCTCGGCATCGACGGGCAGCTGTTGATATGCTTGCGCCAAGTCGAGCTTTGCAAAGACTTTTCCTCCCCCGAGTGAGTGTAGGAGGTGTTGTACCACCGGAACTGGGTATGCACTTTATTGCAATGCATTGTCAAGTGTCGCTTTATAGTCCCCACAAATTCTCATGGACCCATCTGGTTTGATTGGGGTGACTACTGGGGTCTCCCAGCGTGCATGATCTATTGGTTCCAGGACCCCTTGTGCGATGAGCTTATCTAATTGTTCGTCTATTTTTGGTTTGAGTGCGAATGGAACTCTTCTTGGTTTGAGCCGGATTGGGGCAATATTGGAGTTCAAGCTAAATGATATTGGGGACCCCTGGTACTTGCCTAATTGTCCGTCAAACACTTCTTGGAATTCCTTCATCAGCTCCTCTTCCCAGTCTGTTTCCTCAACATGGTTGATGCCCGTCACCTCGATTCCTAATGGCGCAAACCATTCCAGACCCAGCAGGCTTGGGTGGTCTCTGTCGACAATAGTGAGTGGAAGTACTTTTCCATGTCTTTTGAAGGTTACATAGAAGTTTCCAATTCCTATTACGGGGATTCTGTTCCCCTGATAGTCTTTAATGGTGAGTTTCTGGTTCTCCAGCTCTTGTTTCTGTAAACTGGGCACTAACCTTTTAATCATGTCCCAGGACACCATGGAGAGGTATGATCCAGAGTCCACCTCCATTCTGCATGGCCTGCCTTCGATGCTGACCTGCACGTGTACTTTTCTTGCGTCGGAGTTGTCTGAATGGCCGATTGTGAATGTTTGATGGGTTTCTTCCCATTGTCTGGTTTCGCTGAGCCGCTTGTTTTGGTTTTCGCAGTTCCATAGGTTCTCTGTGAATCTGTCTCAGTTTCTGGGAGGCATGTTGTCGCGTCGTCTTGGGTCGGAGTTCCATTTGTTGCGGCAGACCTTGGTGATATGCCCCCATTTTTCATAGTACCAGCAAATGGCGTCTAAAAACTGGCACTCAGAATGGGGGTGGTCGCTGCTGCAACCGGCGCACTGGAAACCCAACTTACGACGTCTCCGCTGGTCTCTCTCCGCTTGCAATCTGTGGATCTCCTCTTCCTCATCATCAGTGTTGAGTGATAGATCAACATTCTCGTGGTGCACCATTGTTGCTTGGTAACCAGTTTCAGTTTGTTTTTCGGGAGATGTGTTGGTCTCCGAGGTTGTTGGCTGGTCCCTTGCATTCATTTGTCTCATCTTGGCTGTTGATTTCTTCGTGGCTTCGGCTGCAGTGGCTTCAGCAATGGCTTCGGTAACTGTAATGTCTGCCCAAGCCATTAGCCTGCTCTGGAGCACAGGATCTCTGAGACCGAGGACCACGCGGTCCCCCAGAGCCTTGTCTATGTCTGAGGAGCCACACACAGCTCCGATGTTCCTCAATGCTGCCATGAAATCCCCGATGCTCTCTCCGTCCTTTTGATCCTAACGGTAGAATTCATGTCGCCGGATCAGGTTTGACATGGCTGGGGCATAGTGGTTCCGAAGTAACTGATTGAGATCTGGCCAAGTCATCTCCTTCATGTCCTCTGGCTTGGCCAATGTTTTGGCCATCTTGAATACAGCTGGCCCGCAATGGGTCAGGAAGACAGCTCTCTTTCGGTGGTTGTTTGCATCCTTGAGATTGTTGCTCTTGAGAACATAAGGAATCTATTGATGTAAGATTCCCAGTCCTCGGTTGCCTGATCAAATGGTGCGGGTGGCGAGTTGCTGCTGGCCATCTCATCGGTTGTTCAGCTCGGTTGCCACATGCCCGACTGATCTCTTTGTCTCAGTATCCCATCCTCGTCGCCAGTGTAGAAGCACGGGAAATCAGGAGACAGGAGACCAGCGTAACTTCAGCTCTTTATTCAAGGTATAGATCTGTGTAGCCTTTTGCGAGCCGCGGTAACTCTTCTTATAGCGCTAGCCGGCGGCTCTCACCCAATGACAGCTTTCTGAATCTCCCACGATCGGTTCGTCCAATCACGGGAGATTCCTTACTAACCAATCACCATCCTGTGTCTTGGCCAATCACAGTGCAGTTCGTTTCAGCAATCAGGTTAGGGTATTACAAGAATGTTAATATGTAACAATCTGACCTACACAACACTTCTTTTGGCTCATATCATATCATGGGGGGGGGGGCACTTCCAGAACTACAATAGGATTAAACAAAGGAAAGTAAACAACTAATCTCTGTAATGAATAAGAGCTTAGCATAGTGACTCAAGAAATTAGTCCTACAGAATTCAGTGGGACTTTGAATGGGGACTCTACTTGGTTGCATTCCTATTCTTCTCCTTCATGTTCTGAAAATACTGAAATATTTTAGGCAACAAAAACCGACATCACATTACATTACAAAATATAAGAAAGAAAAAAGGGAGAAAGCCATGAGAATATGTATGAAAATGAGATCCAGTTTACAACAGTCTTTATTTGTTAATATTAACATTGCTTGGAAATATTTGTATGGTTTGCAAAAAATAGTTGAGTAGTAAACAAGACAGCGTGGAGAAAGGTCTGGGACAAATGAATGTTTTAGGAGAATACTTCCCAACCAAACTACAAGTTGCTCTCACTAGCCAAGTAAGTTGCTCATTACTGCCTCAGCTGCAACTATTTTAGACATATAATATCTTTAAATTATTATTATCAATATGTGAACTAGGCAATGTAGAGTAATGTACTGGTTGAAGGCTATCCAATAAAATTAACCTAATGACATTTGATGTCTCCTCTAAAATAAACAGAAATCTACTTTTGACTAACTTGTTTTACCCAGTTATTGTAAAGATTATAACACACGTGGATTAATTTGACCATACTTAAATGATATGATGAAGATAATGATAATATGAACCAGTTAGATATTTTGTACTTTCAGATATTTGCAGATATTCTGATAAAATAAGGGATTGGATTTATACTAATTAGTCAGTTAAAGGATAGTTTTGGTGGTATTTTTCCCCTGGTAATAGTTTCTACTTGTTCTGTATGTAAAGTGGATGACTCCAAACCTACCATTCTGATTGGCTAAGAAAAAAGAACAGTGGATTGGTTCAATAGGAACCAATCCAAAGAGCTGCCAAAGAGGCGGCAAATCCAAATAACTGCCATTGGCTGCAAGCAGGCAAGCCAGCCTGTATAAAAGGGCTGGCCCCAGCTTCAGCCGGCGTTCCGTTACTGACTGGTTATAATAAAAGTATTTGTTGTTGGAACCCGGTCTACCTCGTGTGTTTTCCGAACAAAACACTGGTGACGAAGGTGGGATCGTCCTGAACGGAAAAACCTGCACGCGGTGATAAGAAGCCCAGACTGCAACCAAGATGTCTGGAAACAACGCACCGCCCGCACCCTTCAATCCCAACGAAGAGGATTGGGATTCCTATGCTGATCGCTTCCAAATGTACTTGGAGAGCAATGAAATGGAAGGCATTTCCGAACAACGCAAGAGAGCCGTGTTCCTGACGCACTGCGGACCAACCGTGTTTAAAATGGCAAAAGCCCTCGCTAAGCCTCGGGACGTTAAACAATTAACGTGGACAGAATTGCAGAGACTCCTCAAAGCACACTACGCTCCGATGGTGTCTAACTTAATAAAGCGACATGAATTTTACCGAAGAGACCAGAGAGAGGGAGAAACCGTCGCCGACTTCATCGCTGCACTCAGACAAATAGGGGGTGAGTGTGAATTCTCAAACATAGACGAGGCAATGAGAGATCGCGTGGTGTTGGGCCTGAGAGACTCAACCGCACAGAGTAAAATGCTCAACAAGCCCAACATCACCGTTACCGAAGCCATTGCGGAAGCCACAGCCGCTGAAGCTGCGAAAAAATCTGCAGTGGCCCTTAAGAAGATGAACACACACAGCGATGAAACACCAGCCAAAGATAGAAAGCATCCTGCCACCACGACCCACTATGAAGAGTCGGGCGAAACAAACGAATCGAGCGAAGAGAACGACGAGGTCCACCGTTTGCTCACAAAAAAAAAAGAGCGCGAAAGGAGAAATTGGCGGGAATGCGCTGGCTGCGGAGGAAACCATCCACGAGCCGAATGCAGATTCCTCGATGCCATCTGCCGACATTGCAAAAAAAGAGGGCACATCGAGAAGGTCTGCAGAAACAAAAAATCCTACAGCCCGACGAGACGCAGAAATTCCCCAACACGAGCTGAGCCCAATCGAGCCGAAAGAAAATGGCAACAAGAAAAGCGAGCCAATACACACCAAACTGTCATTATCCAGAGCTCCCAGACGGAAAGTGGGAGAAAAATTAAAATCGTCGTAGAAATCGAGGGAAAACACTGCAAGATGGAAGTGGACTCGGGGTCCTTCCTCTCCATGGTATCGTGGGACACAATTAAACAGTTAGTCCCAGGTATCAAAACCAAAGACTTGGAGAAGCAGCACCTAACCCTCAAAGACTATCAGGGGAACCAAATCCCTGTGATGGGCAAGGGACATTTCCGAGTCGCCTACAAGAATCACATCAAGGTGCTTCCACTGACCATAGTCAACCAAGACAGACCAAGCCTCCTGGGCATCGAGTGGTTCGCGCCATTGGGCATCGGGATGACCGGGGTCGATCGAGTGACTACAACCGGCTGGGAAGACGACCTCATCCGAGAATTCCAGGACGTTTTTGACGGATCACTGGGCAAGTACCGGGGAAACCCCATTTCTTTCAATTTAAACCCCCAAATAGCCCCACGAAGAATAAAAGCCAGGCGAGTTCCTTTTGCACTAAAGGCAAAAATAGAGGAACAGCTGGACAAATTAGTAGCCCAAGGGGTTTTAGAACCTGTGGACCATGCCAAGTGGGAAACGCCTATCGTCACACCCATTAAACCTGACGGGTCCATCAGAATCTGTGGTGACTATAAGGCTACCCTGAACCACGCGTTACAACCAAGCGCATACCCGGTGCCAGTAGTCCAGCATTTGCTTCATTCCCTGGGAAACGGCAAAGTTTTCGCCAAACTCGACTTGGCACAAGCCTATCAACAACTCCCAGTAGACCCAGAAACAGCAGAAGCGCAGACTATTGTCACCCATAAGGGCGCATTCAAATGCCACCGACTCCAATTTGGAGTAAGCGTAGCCCCTGGCTTCTTCCAGAGTCTGATGGAACGCCTTCTAAATGGCATACAAGGAGTCGTTCCCTATTTCGACGACGTCCTAATCTCGGCCAGAGATGAAACACAATTAAAGAACAGACTGAAAAAGGTTCTGACTAAGTTTAGAGAATCTGGCCTCAAAGTTAAAAGAGAGAAGTGCTGTCTAGTTAAGAACAACGTCGAATTCCTGGGCTACTCAATAGACGGAGAGGATATCCACCCCACAGACAAAAAAGTTAAGGCGATAAATGACGCCCCTGAACCTAGAAATAAAACAGAACTACAAGCGTTCTTAGGATTAATTAATTTCTATAATGTGTTCCTGCCAAACAAAGCCACTATTGCAGAACCGTTACACCGTCTGCTAGACAAAAAGGCAACTTGGACTTGGGGTTACAAAGAGAAAAAAGCCTTCCAAAATATTAAAAGACTGCTAACATCAACAAACGTTCTCATCCAATTTAGCGACACTCTGCCATTAACAGTGACCTGCGACGCTTCACCATATGGAGTAGGTGCCGTCCTGAGCCACCAACTACCGGATGGCAGAGAAGCACCCGTCGCATATTATTCTAGGACTCTATCAAAAACCGAGCGGAATTATAGCCAATTGGACAGGGAAGCTCTAGCAATTGTCGCTGGAGTAAAACGTTTCCACGAATATTTATATGGGAGGACTTTTCGAATCATAACGGATCACAAACCGTTAATGGGGATTTTGGCGGGAAACAAGCCAACACCTAATATACTGTCACCAAGAATGACGAGATGGTCAGAGTTCCTGGCGGCTTATTCCTACACTCTGACACACTGACCAGGGAAACAAATTTCCCATGCGGACGCTTTGAGCAGAGCGCCCTTACCAACAACCGACGCAGACCCGGCACCAGCGATGACAACGCTACAAATCGAGACTTGCCCCGATCTACCCATATCAGCGTATGATGTCGCCAGAGCCACCGCGAAAGACTCATTGACTGCCCGCGTTCTTAGCTGGGTAGGTAAAGGCTGGCCGGAGAATCAAAAAACTGAAAATTCAAAACCTTTCTGGTCCAGACAGACTGAACTTTCCATCCAAAAGGGGTGTTTGTTGTGGGGTGATCGGGTAGTAATTCCTGCTAAACTGCAGCCCAGGGTACTTAGGCTGTTACATGAAGGGCACCCGGGAATGGTTAAGATGAAAAGCCTCGCCAGAAGTTATGTGTGGTGGCCGGGTATTGATAAGGACATAGAGTATTGGGTAAGCGCATGCCACAAATGCCAGGCAATTAGACCATCCCCACCAAAGGCACCTGTTAAGGACTGGGAAACCCCTCGGGGACTGTGGTCAAGAATACACATTGACTTCGCGGGGCCTACCAAGGGGCATACCTTTCTGATTGTCGTTGATGCCTATTCCAATTGGCTTGAAGTAAAAATCATGCCATCAACGACAACAGAAGCCGTAATAAAGCAACTAGACAGCCTGTTTGCCACCCATGGCATACCAGACATTCTCGTCTCAGATAATGGGCCACAGCTAACCAGCATACCATTTGAGCAATACCTAGCCTCCCTAGGTATAAGACATGCACTAACCGCGCCGGCTCACCCGGCTGCGAACGGCAGGGCTGAGAGAATGGTCCGGTTTACCAAAGAGGGGTTGGAACGAATGGACGCTGGAGATATCCAACAAAAAGTAAACCGGTTGCTCACACTCCAGCACATAACACCCAGTACTATCATAAATAAATCACCAGCTGAACTACTCATGGGGCGAAAATTAAGATCTCACCTGGATAGGTTACACCCAAATTTTACCCCAGAAAACCCCCCTGACTCCTCAACACGGTTCAGACAATTCGAAACAGACGATTTAGTTTACGCAAAAAATTTCACCGGGGACCCGGTATGGCTACCCGGGCAAATTATCCAAACTACAGGCCCCAAATCCTACCGAGTTAAATTAGACGATGGCAGGGAATGGAAGCGGCATATAGACCAGCTTCGATCTCGAATTATAGAAAGAACCACGGACTTACAAACATTCACAAAAAAACCCGGCGAAATGCAAACCGAGGTGGGGGGGGAAAGGCGAGAAACGAATAAAGAACTATTTAAAAATAAAAATAACATTCAATACGACCAAAAAGAGCCAACAAAAGACTCACCGTTTGAAGAGAACCACGGAAAGAGACCATCGGAAGGGGCCAGCCAAGCCAGCTCGACCTGCCCCGAGGAAACGGGAGGGAGCGGCAGAACCGCCGGCCTAAGAAACTCAGGCGGCGGTAAAATGGCCAACTCACCCTTCCAGACGGTTCCAGAGAGAAGGACGGACGACACAGCAGCCCCATCCGAACCGGTCGAAGTCTTCACTGAAAATGAACCACGCAGGTCAAGTCGAGTCCGAAAAAGCCCCACCTACCTGCGAGACTACGTCACCACGTAGGACTGAACTAAGGGGGGAGGGGTGTTCTGTATGTAAAGTGGATGACTCCAAACCTACCATTCTGATTGGCTAAGAAAAAAGAACAGTGGATTGGTTCACTAGGAACCAATCCAAAGAGCTGCCAAAGAGGCGGCAAATCCAAATAACTGCCATTGGCTGCAAGCAGGCAAGCCAGCCTGTATAAAAGGGCTGGCCCCGGCTTCAGCCGGCGTTCCGTTACTGACTGGTTATAATAAAAGTATTTGTTGTTGGAACCCGGTCTACCTCGTGTGTTTTCCGAACAAAACACTACTGATGGTTTTTAACAAGCCATTTCAAAACTGGGTGGTCAAGGGTAAAGGAACAAGTAATGGGGAAAAAAATTAAGCATGAAAAAAAGGAAAAGAACCAATTGAAAGAAGAAGGGGACCTTTCATGTCTGTGGCTCAAAAACCTGTATCAAGTTTTCTTGCTGGTACAGTGTTTGCAAATGTATACTTTAATATAAGCTGTTTAAAAGGAAATAGCCCTCTGTTTCTCAGGATCTAGGGAAAGCCCAATTAACCAGCTTTTTCCTCAGCTTCTGAAACAGAAGTAGTACTCTGTTCTAGCCTTCCACAAGCCCTTCTGGCCCTGTTGACTTTGGACTGAAACTTTTCCTTCACCCACAAGAAAGGCTGAAAAAGGCTAAAAGTATTTTCTTTACTTGCTCAGGGAAACACAGCGACTTTACTTAGTTATTCAGAGCTTCCCAGCCAATCATTGGTCACATCATGATTTTCAGAATTGAAACCTATAGCATTGTCACTTAACTGGGATGACTCTGTGCGATATGCAGGGCAAAAAAATCCCGGTTATCTTACTGGGTCCAGCAATTGGATGAGAAAAAAATAAGTTTTTGTGTCCCTAAGTTTGGGCCTTATTTTGGCGTTAGTTTCCATGTGTACAGAAAGATGAATAAATTTTTGCACATGTGTAAACTTGCTTACGGGTTGTGTTTTGTCATGAGTGAACCAGCATGTGGAAGCTGCGCTTCTAATTCAGAGGTGGTATTCAGCAGGTTCTGACTGGTTTTGGAGAACCGATAGCGGAAATTTTGAGTAGTTTGGAGAACCAGCAAATCCCACCTCTGACTGGCCCCGCCCCCACCTATTCTCTGCCTCCTGAGTCCCAGCTGATTGGCTGGGTCTTCTTTTGTTGCCCTGCACAGGAGAATGGAGCTGGAAAGCAGGTTAGTGGGGTGGGGAGGGAATGGGATTTTGCAGTATCCTTCCCCTGTGACGCCCATCAAGCCACGCCCAAGAACCAATAGTAAAATATTTTGAATCCCACCACTGTTCTAATTGTTTGAAATGGTTGGGATATTTTCTTCTGATAGTGTCTAAAGTAGCATCAGAATTGGTGAGGAAAGAGCCACAACAATGCCATTTTGCAAGGGAGAGCTAGCTCTGTCTTGAGTAAGTGAGCATGATGTAAATTGTGGGTGTAGGGAAGATTAGGGGTAGGCATGGTGGTTAACTCTAGGCACTGCCTTTGCAGCTGTTTTGGCTAGGCATAGATAAGAGCAGGGATGGGATTCAAATTTTGAAACAACTGGTTCTGTGAGTGTGGCTAGGTGGATATGGCTAGGTGGGCATGGCCATGTAACTGGGTGAACATGGCTTCTTTTTTTTACAGCACACCCCCCCCCCATTTTTTGGGCCTTCTGGGCCTCAAAGGAGCTTCCAGGGAGAGGTATTTTTGCTCCCAGAAGCAGTGGTGGGATTCAAATAATTTAACAATTGGTTCTCTGCCCTAATGATTTCTTCCAACAATCAGTTCACCAAACTGCTCAGAAAGTTAACAAACGAACTGGTGTGAACTGGCTGAATCCCACCCCTTGCAACCAAGACAAAAGATGAAAATTCACCAGATGATCAGTCTTCATTTCCCTCATGACTTGCCTTGGCTTTTAGCTCTGAATCTTCTCTGCAAGTTGATCAGGAGGCAACAACTGGATTGTCTACTACTTTTGATTTCTAAACAGGTCATCCTCAACATTTGACCACAGTGGGCTCAAAACGTCTGTTGCTAAGCAAGGCAGTTGTTAAGTGAGCCTTGCCCCATCTGACAATCTTTTTTTACCACAGGGGTTCAAATGAATCACTGCAGTTAAGTGAACCATGCAGTCCTTAAGTGAATCTGGCTTCCATTACTGACTCTGCTTGTCATAAGCTCTCTAGGAATGACAGTTCCAAGTCTCTGGGATGCTGCAACCATTATAAAGCACCTGAATTTTGATCACGTGGCTGTAGGGATGCTGCAATGGTCGTAAGTATGAGAACCAGTCATAAGTTACTTTCTTCAGTGCTGCTTCAAATGGTTGCTAAAGAAATGCTTATAAGTTGAGGACTGTAATATTCACCTTGCGATGCAGCAATTAGAATTCTAAGTTGAAACCGGAAAGATGTCTGTGAGCCAGGAGGCGGCTATATAAATTCTCCAAATAAACAAGCAAACAAATAAATAAAATACATACATAAAAAATAAAGCACGTCCACCATTTATGTGCCACAAATTTTCCTAGGTGACCTTGGGATTACTTCTTAACCCTAAGTTTCATTAAGGGATATTGGGAGGAGAAAAATAGGGTAAAGTCCCCCAAATTCTCCACCACTAAGAATCTAAGAATCCAACTGATGGTTTCCTACTAATGACTTCCTTGTAGCTTTCCACTTCTAATGTGACATCCATGAACATTATTATTTTTTCTTTACATATCTTCAAGTGCTTTCTGGCAAGGGTATAATAGAAATCTCCTTAGTCTTTCCCCTCCCTTCTTTTAATTATCTCACATCTGTCTAAAGCCAAATTATTACAGAAGTAACATTTGGCACTAGATTCACCTGGCAGCTGGACTCATGGAGAACCACTATCCAGTGGCCAAGCTAAGGTTAGCCAGATGCTGTTCACTGGTAAAGTTCTGCTGGCAACATATCTCTCCTTTCCTGAACAGAAAAGCGATTTCTGTTAATTATTAATGGCTGTTGTTCACCTAAGCATCAGCTTTCCTTAGAGGCCTCCTATGCAAAGTTTTATAGCTGTACTAGAAACACTGCACCAAGGCCTGGCAAATTTCAGGCTACACAGCATTGGCTCTAAAGCTGACTTGGGATTTTTATAATGGAGGAAAACCTTGATTCCATCCAGTGCTGCACTTAGAAGACGAAATAAGCAAAGGGATTATACTGAGACGTAGTCTCCCCCCACAAACTTGGTTCTGGTTAGTTGATATTCAGTAGAACTGGTGGCAGAGAAAGTCCTTGAAATGGTTGCAATCCATTCCAAAATGAAAGGCCTGTGTATCTTCGGCTGCTATCAGTGTCTTGATTGTTTTTACGTGTGTGTGATTTAGTTAAAACCTCTCTTAACAATTTACTCTGCCATTCAATATCTTTCTGATCATTTTTTTCCTCATTTACCCAGAGATCCTCCTTCAGTGCTCCTCCCTTCATCCCACTCAATCCATCACCTTCTCCTTATTACCTTTTATTAATTTCATGCGTCTGAATTTCAATGCAGGTTATTGTCATTCCCCATTGCTTCCTAGCACTTTTTGTGAATTTTTCTCTACAAGTAAACTTTGGTATAAAGCAGGAAAGAATGCCTGAGATGTTCCAACTTCTTTTTTTGTTGTAGATCCTAAGATGTTTGATAGTGCTTAGTGAACTCTTATCAAAGGGGTGTCAAACTCATGTTGTCACGGCAGCGTCACGTGACGTATCGGGATTTTATTACCTTTACTAAACCAGGCATGGGCGTGGCTAGCGTGTGACACATCTGGCCCACGGGCCAGGAGTTTGACAGCCCTGTCTTATCATGTTACATTCTAAGTAAGAAAAACACCTCACTTTTTAAAAGGTGAATCAGAACTCAGAGACAAGTCATCATGGCAAGTCTTTTTCCACATGAGAGTTTTACTTGATACACACTCTTCATAAAAAGCTACCCAATTAAATATCTGGATTCCATTTCCATGGCTCAAGAAAAAGTACACGAGTAATGGTTTAAAGTTTGAACTGCCATCACTGTCTGACAAAGAAGTGACTGTACAAAGATGAGCAGGATCTTGGATTGTTCATGCATGGAGGTAGCCAGTAGAGGGCGCCTGTTATTTCCAATGAGCTGAAAGAAACAGGGTTGCAATTGACAGTTCAGTACAGATGAGCCTTAGGCCAAGATTCTGCTATTACAAAAGATTTTGGTACTTTGACCTTTAGCAACGACTATTGTGGATATCAGTGCTTGTTTCCAAAAATCAGTAATTTCATTTTAAAGACAGATTAGGTACATATGAGTGTACATAAAACACATTGAAGTTGTTACAACTCCTTTTAAATGCCTAAATAAAGATTCTAGCTTCCAGTTAGTGCTACTTTATAACTGGGAGGGAAGCAAAACTCTGTTTTATGAAGGTACCAGGAGTATCAACTCCAACCATTCTCAGTATCTTTTGCACGCTGCATTATTATTGTCTGTTCCCGCGGATCAGAGTGATGTGATAAAGTTTTGCCAATCCAACAATATCCTCTTTTCAAATGTTCATGAGACATGAGGTATTTCCTTAAGAAAATGAGGGAACTCTATATTCCCAAAAATAATGCCTTTGATTAGTTATTTGATTGTGTGCTGCTAGAATTCTTGATTAGATAATTTGGATGGACAATACTAAAACAAATAATATATGCAATTCTTTATGCATTTAGTATGCATTTATTTATTTTTATCCCACTTTTATTATTTTTATATATTACTCAGGATGGTAAATATTCCTTCCTTCTCTTATTTTCCCCACAACAACAAACCCTGTGAGGTGAGTTGGGCTGAGAGAGAGAGAGAGAGAGACTGGTCCAAAGTCACCTGGCTGACTTTCATGCCAAAGCATGAAAGAATTCACAGTCTCTTGGTTTCTAGCCAAACTGACCAAACTGACCAGTGGTGCTATTCAACCGGTCTAACAACTGGTTTTGGTGAGCACGTGCTTTGCTTTGCACATGTGCTCTATATTTAAAAAAAACCCATCTTGAACTGAATTACTTACCTTCTACTGCAGCCCCCGTAACAAGAACAGCTGAGGTGCGGCAAACTGCTCTGCGGTGCAAATCAGCTGTGCTAAAAAACCAGGAAATAAAGTACAGCAACGAGCAGGGGTGGGTGGATGAGGTCAAACACTCACTGGAACTATCGGTTCAGACGAACCGGTCCAAACCAGTAGAATCCTACCCCTGAAACTGACAATCTATTACCAACTAAATTGTTCCAAGAATATAGGGGATTTATTTATTTAATTGCAAGTGCTTTGATGCCATCTCAATCAAGCTTAAAACATTTTCCATTGGTAGCTTCACTGGTAGAAAATATTGTTATAAGAGGGATAAGTTTGATTTATACCAGTATAAACTTTAATTATGAGTAATAAAGAGAGAGATAGTCCTAAAAAGACAATAATGGATTCTTACTACCTCCCCACAAAACTTAGTATTATAAAAACACACATCTTCATCAGTGGTGGGATTCAATATTTTTTACTACCGGTTCCGTGGGCGTGGCTTGGTGGTCGTGGCAGGGGAAGGACACTGTAAAATCTCCAGTCAGAGATGGGATTTGCCGGTTCTCCAAACTAGTCAAAATTTCTGCTACTGGTTCTCCAGAACTGGTCAGAACCTGCTGAATATCACCTCTGACCTTCAAGTTAAATTTAGCATTATAAAACACACCCTTCCTGTTACAAGCAAAGTGTAATAATTTTTAATAGGTGGCAATCATAGCACAGCAAAGGTAAGTATCAAAACATGATGTAGATTGAGCTGAACCTAAAGGATTTCTGTCCAAGTAAACTTATTTCCAATAAAGTAACATGGCTTCAATCTGTTAAAAACAATCAAAAACAAAACTGCTTCAGTAAGTGGGATTTATTTCTAAGTAAACACATTTCTGGTTCAAACATAAGTTATACAGTAAATATATCTATTTGTTTTATTCCTCGAAGCATCCAAGTTTAGACTGCCTTATTTTCAGCCTTTATTCCATAACTGTGAGGGAATGTATTTCCAGGGGAGAAAATAAAGTTTCCTGAGACACAAGGAGAATCTACAGGCCTGCAGAGTTTCTGAAGAAGTCTAGTGCCAGTGGCTGCTTGTAGCTCTTGGTGCTAATTTCAGGAGTACTAAACATTAGGATGTTACCGATTAGCAGTCATGGATTTTAGCCCAGTTAAACTTTCCACAGGCTGCAGTCCCCCTTTTAAACTCCCATCTGTCTTCCTTTCAACAGCTATTCTGAAGTGTTTCAGACAGGCATCCCAGTATCATAGCAAAACTATGGCAGATATAATCCTGACAGACTCAAGGTTGACTCAGCCTTCCATCCTTCCCCGAGGTGGGTAAAATGAGGACCCAGATGGCTGGGGGAAATAGGCTGACTCTGTAAACTGCTTAGAGAGGGCTGTAAAGCACTGTGAAGTGGTACATAAGTCTTAAATGCTATTTCTATTGCTATAATCTGCCCAGTGTAGCAGCTGCTCATTTTATAGCAGCGGTCACCAACCGGTGGGCCGCGGCCCACTGGTGGGCCATGAGAAAATTTTGGTGGCCTGCAGCATGCTGAGGCGGGAAGATGGGGCAATCCTGCAGTCTCCCATGTCTTGGCTGCTGCCTCCTGCCTCAACGCATCGAGGAGGCTGAGCAGCAGCAGGAAGAGCGCGGACCTCTTAAGCCGCAGGAAGCAGCTGCCCTCAACATCTGCCCTTTGTCAGATGTTGCGAGGGGGAGGCTCGACACCCTCTTCCTCCTCGCCAGAAGCGCTCACACCTCAGCGGGAAGGAGGCGGCTTGTCAGGGGCCAGAGGGGCAGTGAGCACTTTGCACTTGAGTGCTTCTGTCAAGGTGGAAGAGAAGCTTCTGGGGGGGGTCGAGCCTCCCCCTTGCAACATCTTCCCTTGAGGGCATTGCTGGCAGCTGCTCAACCTCCTTGATGTGCAGATCCTTTCCCCTCACCCCCACCCCTTTGCTAATGCAATGCAAATGTGAGTAGCATTTGTTTTCCAATCTCCAAGTTAGAGGAGCGACATTCAAACATGACTGGCAGCAGCCCCCTGCGGCTTCCTTGCTGCCTTTGGAACCAATTTCGAAGGCTGGGAGAGGATTTCTCCCAGGCAAGAGGGGGGCAGGGCTCACTGGCTCACTCCAAATTGGTTCCCAGCTGGCCTGGAGCAGCATTCAAACTACGGGAGTGGGGAGGCTTATTATCAAAACCATGATTATAAGCTTCCCCCTCCTTTACTCCCCTTGTTTGAAGCCTCCAAAGCAGTGGTGAAATTCGACTACCTCGCACCAGGTGGTAGGGATGGTTCAGTTTGTCGAACTGAACAATCACCCCTGGTTGGCCCGACCCACGCCCACCTGGTCACACCCATGTCAGCAACAGGGGTGGTACTGGTGGCGGGAGAGAGAACAAAGCAAACAACCCTGCAAAGTTTCCTGACCCTTGCTGTTAAGACACAAGGATGGTTTTGGGAAGCTCAGTTATTTCAGAAAATCACTAAAGAATTCTGTGGCAAAATGAAGGAGGGAAACAGGGGTGGGCTACTACCAGTTTGCCCCAGTTCAGGTGAACCGGTAGCTAATTTTATCATTTTTAATGGCCGGTTTGGCGAATTGACAAATCCCACCCCTGGCTGGCCCCACCCACCTGCCCCTCCCCTCCCAGAAGTCTCTACACTGCCCATTTTGGATCCCAGGTAAGTACAGGGCCTGCGCAGAGGCTCAGGGAGGGTGCAAAACGGGCCTTCCATAGGTTCCGGAAGGCTAGAAATGGGCCCGTTTCCTGCCTCCATATTATTTCCAGAGCCCGGGGAGGTTGTTTTCGCCCTCTCGGAGGCTCACAGAAAGTCTCTGCAGACTGGGGAGGGTGAAAACACTCCCCTATTGTGGTGCAGGAGGCCAATTAGGCCACGCCCACCATGGCCACACCCACCCAGCAACTGGGCAGAGAACTGGTTGGTAAAAAATTTGAAGCCCACCCCTGGAGGGAAATCATTTTGTTGAGCAAAATACCTGTTCAGGGGTCAAAGTTGGTTTGACTGCTTAAACCTGATTGGTTGGGATTTATCCACAATCATGGAGGTTTCCTGCTTGATGGATGATGATGAATGACAATGAGCCGGCTACTCTCTTTCAGTCCAACCTACTTCTGGTGGTTGATGTGGGGAAAAAGGGAGGAGGAAGCTCCATGTATACCTACTTGCACTCAGAAAAAAAGATTAGATATAATTCTAATGAATCAATACATGCATACTGGTAGGAGGGCTTTTTGTGTCAACTTACTCCAGGATTTTTTATAGTTTTCCAGTGCCTCATCCTGGGATGTTCCCAGCTATGTTACCCAGTATTTCATAAATAAAAGATCAATCCAGATACCTTCACAGGCAACATGAGCATTTTTTAGTTACGGTCCTTTCCAGAGGTGGGATTCAGCAGGTTCTGACCAGTTCTGGAGAACCGGTAGTGGAAATTTTGAGTAGTAGGGAGAACCGGCAAATCCCACCTCTGACTGGCCCCGCCCCCATCTATTTTCCACCTCCCAAGTCCCAGCTGATTGGCTGGGTCTTCTTTTTTTGCCCTGCACAGGAGAATGGAGCAGGAAAGCAGGTTAGTGGGGTGGAGAGAGAATGGGATTTTGCAATATCCTTTCCCTGCCACACCCACCAAGCCACACCCACCAAGCCATGCCACGTCCACAGAACCAGTAGCAAAAAAATTGGAATCCCACCAGTGACACAGAGCTTGAGATTGCTAACAGGTTTCTGTGTTGATTGAGTCCTTGAACTGCAGAACAGTGGAATCATGCCAGATTAGTTGCTGTGTAACCATTTCCACCAAAGATGCAGGCCCAAGTGGAGTTCCAGGGAAGCCTAATTTCTCTTTATCACTTTAAAAAGTTTCTCTTGGTTTTCTATGGAAATCCTTGTGGTTCTCCATAGACAAGCTTGTGGTTATAGTCCTCATTAAATGTTATCTCTATATATATTTCAAAGCGAAAAAACACTCACGCATCATCACAAAATCTCCAGAATCGTAAAGCCTACAAAGGTGAAATTTTCTCTTGGCTTCTAGGTGCTCACTAACAAAGGATTCAGAAATGACCATCCTATATTATTATTAACATGCTCTGATGCTAAGGAGTTCTACTCCCCCTCCCCACCTGAAAAGAAATATTTTCCAAATGCAAAACACAAGCAGAGGAGAGGAGTTTCATTTGCACTTTTAGTTTCACAGCACCAAACAGCTTCAGTACAGAACAGTTGAGCTAAGCCATGCCCAGTCTCCTTGCTGTATTCTTCTTGCTCACACAGCACATACTGCTTCCATTTCCAAACAGCCCTCAACTCGAGCCAGATGAATACCAATGGATGCTGATAGGCAAAGGCACAATTTTTCTCCCTTATTTTCCTCCCCAAAAACTAACCTGATCATATAGTTTCGTAGCAAAGCTAGTTAATAATATAACCCCCTGGAGAGGTCTTAAAGATTATATGGTTCTTTTTGTTGGGATGGCATTAACTTTTTTTTTTATAAAAAATGAAGAATTCCACATATCTCAGTGCATCTACTATGTATTTATTTCAAAAACATCATCTAAAAAGAAACATGATGTTGCGTGGTAGGATTCCTCAGTGATGGCATGACTAAGAGAGATGTAATCCTTTCAAGGAGAAATACTTCACTCACAGAGATTTGTCCGATTTGTCCAAGAACAAATTACTCTGGGCAATGCACATTGCAAGGCTAAAACAAAAATATTAAAAAAAAACACTAAACACAGAGCTCAAATTAAATATTAACAGAGATACTTTGCTTTATGAGTTGAGAGTATTTATATCCCACTTCTCTAGCATGTGCTCCAGAGGGCTATATTTGATACAAATATTTAAAAGATAACTTGAGGGAGAAGAAATAACAAATTGTATCAGGAATCTTGCATATCGTATACCTGCTATAATGGTATCTTTAGGTAAGGTGTTCCCAGATAACCTCTGAGTGGAGATGCCTGCTGTTGATTTGCTTTGGTTGTTCTACCATGCAATCCAAGATTGCAGCTGGCAATCTTGATGGATCTGCATTGGTTCTGCTATTGGCTTCCAAAAAACCAACCACTTGAGAAACACAAGCTGGAAAAAGCTACTGAAACTCAAGCCCGCTTTGGGAATGTAACAGGGAAAATACTGTTTTGCCCAAGTGCTGCTTCTGGGTTTCCTAAGGCATCTGCTTGGCTAATGTGAAAAATGAAATGTTGATATAGAGGAGTGGTTTGCAAACTGTTTGACCCAATTATCCCATTTCCCAGTCACAAATGTCATTACTCCCACCAAAATAATAATAATAATAATAATAATAATAATAATAATAATAATAATAA
>BLBF01000025.1:1853376-1890261 GCA_015471245.1 Laticauda colubrina | reverse complement strand
ATAATAATAATAATAATAATAATAATAATAATAATAATAATAATAATCCCACAGGCTCTATTGATTTACACAAACTTCTCACCAGCAGTAATCCCAAACTGGAACCTTGAATCACAGACACAGACACACAGGCACATACAGACACACTAAATAAGTAAACAAATGGCTCCCATTCCCCATCCCCCAAGCTTGGAACTATTGGATTGGGCCAAAAAGCTGTGCAGCACTTGGATTCGAAAGAAAGTGTGTCAGGACTCCAACAAATCAATTAAAAAGATACTCCTTTGGTCTTTTTAGCTGCCAGAGTGCTTGGGAGCATGCAGTGATCATGGTACTTTAAACTCCTAGAGTCTTCTGGAGTGGGTAGCCATTATAGCAATAGCAATAGCACTTAGACTTATATACTGCTTTATAGTTCTTTAAGCCCTCTCCAAATGGTTTTAGAGTCAGCATATTGCCCCCAACAATTTTGGGTCCTCATTTTATCCACCTTGGAAGAATGGAAGGCTGAGTCAACCTTGAGCCTGTTGAGATTCGAATTGCCAAATTGCCGGCAACTAATAGTCAGCAGAAGTGACCTGCAGTACAGCACTCTAACCACTGTGCCACCGAGGCTCTTAATTTATTATCATTTCCTGAAACTCCTCCTCAACTAAAGATGGAAGCTCTAATAGATGCTTCTCTTTTACAGCAAACAACAGTTTCCACACCTGCAATTACTACTGGTATTCCTCAACTTATGGCAGTTTGTTTAGTAACCATTTGAAGTTCTAATGGTGCAGGAAAAAAGGTAACTTCCAATCGATGTACTGAGAACCATTGTAGCATCCCCATCATCACATGAGTATTAGAATCAGAATAGAGCTGGAAGGGACCTTGGAGGTCTTCTAGTCCAACCCCCTGCTCAAGCAAGAGAGACCCTATACCATTTCAGACTGGTGGCTGTCCAGTCTCTTCTTAAAAACCTCCAGGGATGTAGCGCCCACAACTTCTGAAGGCAAGCCATTCCACTGGTTGATTGTCCTCCCTGTTATAAATCACTGGCTGTGATTCAAGTGCTAAGCAGTTGTCATGTTTTCACATGATTACTGTTTGTAATTTTCCCAACTTGCTTCCAAGTAAGTGAAGACAAAGGGGGGAAGCTGCTTTACAACTATGTGATTCTTTATTAGCTCTCCTGGATAAACCAGATAGAAGACATGACCAGATGAGCTAAGTCTACTCCCCTACTTTGCTAAAGTAGGCATTGGCAGCACATGACACATCTGGCCTGCAGCCCACAAGTTTGACTGCCTGATTCATATCATAAAAAAATACTTTACCTGTCTTTGCCCACATACAAGGGTAACTCTGAGTTGAGGTCAAATCTGTCAGTTCCAAAATCCAATATTGCCCATTCCCACCCAGGCATTAGCCAAGCAAGCAGAAACAAAACCCAACCCAACCCAAATCAAACCAACTATTTGATAATCCTCCTTTTGGATGCATGGCACCCTGCCTGATCTTTCTAGACCACTCAACACCTGAACCTCTAAACATAGGGGAAGTTTCACAGAAGATATCAAGTTAAAACTTCAAATTGCTGCACTATGCAGTGAGTTAGTGTTTTTGCACCACTTTGGAGCATAGAATACTATGGATAGCAGATCTTACACTGAATTACTGCAGTACCGTAACTATAAAGATAAGAAAATAATTGGAACTGTAGTTCAGATGTAGTTTTAGGGTCATGTGTTCTTTTGCCAACTTTGGATTTAAAAAGAACCATCACAGGAAGTTGATTGCTGAAATAAGTCTATGAATTTGGCCACTGAACGGGGGCCAAAGAAGGAGCGTTCACGTCGCGGTCCCTGTCAGGAATTTCTCCTGCGAATCCTTCTACCACACTACACAACTACTAGTTCATTACAATGGCTACCAACGACCGATCTGTTGATGAGCGCCAGCGTCATAAACATGGGTCCTTATCAGGACCGGCCCTGAGCATCATCTCATCCAACATTGAAGGTCTCACAGGTACCAAACAGGATCTTCTGGCTAACCTGTGTATAAAGAACAATTGTGACATTCTTTGTCTGCAGGAGACACATTGTGGGTCTTCACGTACTCATCCACGCATCGATGGCATGACCCTCATAGCGGAAATACCACATGACCAGTATGGCAGCGCAATTTTCGCACGCAATGGCCTGATTGTGGATAAGTTCTCTATGTCAGACACGGACAACATTGAAGTCCTAACCATTGGGCTTATGGGGATTTCTGTAAGCTCCATCTATAAACCTCCAACTCAGACTTTCTGCGTACCTCCAGGAGTTACCGATGGCCGTGTTAATGTGGCCATTGGTGATTTCAACAGTCACAACACCATCTGGGGATATGGAGAAACCAACGAAGACGGCGAACTTGTGGAGAACTGGTCTGATGCAAACCAGTTGTCACTTATTCATGATGCAAAACTTCCCTCCTCCTTCAACAGCTGTAGATGGAGACGTGGCTACAACCCTGATCTGGTGTTTGTATCAAACAATATCGCTCAACAGTGTGAGAAGGTTGTGCTTGATCCTATCCCACACACCCAACATCGACCAATCGGGCTGAAGGTGAATGCAGCTATCACTCCCCGCACAGTTCCCCTTCGTAGACGTTTCAACCTGAGGAAAGCAAACTGGGAACAGTTTGCCGTAGACTTGGATTCATATCTTCAGGACCTGCCTGCCCTTCCTACCCACTACGATACCTTTGTAGAGTTGATCAAGAAATCATCAAGGAAAAATATCCCACGAGGATGCCGTACAAGCTATACACCAGGCTCGACAGATGACTCCAAGGTGCTGTACAACGAATACGTCAGGCACTTTGAGAATGACCCCTTCAGTACTGACACACTTGAATGTGGGGAAAACTTGACCACTGCCATTATGGATAGCAGACGGAGGAAGTGGCAGGAATTCATTGAATCAACAGATATGACCCACAGCAGCAGGAAAGCTTGGAAAACGATTCGCATCCTTGGGAATGACTCTACGAAATCCCAACCAAGGCCTCAAGTCACTGCTGACCAAGTCGCTCACCAACTCCTTGTGAACAGCCAGGGTAACCCTAACCACCACCCAAGAAGAGCCAAGCTCCCCCAAAATGCTGAGACAGCTTCCCAAGGGCCATCTGACTTCACAAGACCTTTCACCATGAATGATCTGTGTGGTGCTACCAAAGCAATGAAGAGTAATAAGGCAGCTGGGTTAGATGATATCCTCTGTGAGCAGATCAAACATCTTGGACCTGTTGCACTCCAGTGGCTGCTTGACATGCTGAACAAATGTCTGAGTGACAACACCTTGCCAAAGCTATGGAGGAAGTCCAGAGTAGTCGCCTTACTCAAACTAGGCAAAGACCCAACCAGCCCAAAGAGTTACAGACCTATTTCTCTGCTCTGCCACACGTACAAACTCTTTGAAAGGCTCCTACTCAACCGTATCGCCCCCTTTGTAGATGAGCTCCTCATTCCTGAGCAGGCAGGCTTCAGGCCAGGAAAGTCCTGTACTGGCCAACTGTTGAATCTCACACAGTACATCGAAGATGGGTTTGAGGAAGGGCTGATAACTGGAGCAGCTTTTGTTGACCTCTCTGCGGCCTACGATACAGTGAACCATAGGATTCTTACAAGGAAAGTCTTTGAGATGACCAAGGATGTCAAGCTGACACAATTGATCCAGAACCTGCTTTCAAACCGGCGGTTCTATGTGAATCTGAATGGTACCCACAGCAGATGGCGGAGACAGAAAAACGGTCTCCCGCAAGGAAGCGTCCTTGCCCCGCTTCTTTTCAACATCTACACGAATGACCAACCAATCCATCCAAGTACAAGGAGCTACCTGTATGCCGATGATCTCTGCATTGCCTCACAGAAGCAATCCTTTGAAGAGGTGGAAAAAGCACTCAGTGATGCTCTGGCAGGTCTAACTCCTTACTATGCCGCAAATCACCTACGTGCAAACCCGGAGAAGACTCAACTTAGTGTCTTCCACCTTAAGAACAGAGATGCTAACCGACAACTGAGGGTCAGATGGTATGGAAAATGGCTTAAACACACCAATAAGCCGATCTATCTAGGTGTCACACTGGATCGTTCCCTTACTTACAAGGAGCACATTGCCAAGACAAAGGCGAAAGCTGGAGCAAGGAACAGCATATTGAAGAAGCTTGCTAATACAAGATGGGGAACAGATGCCAAAACTATCCGCACCACAGCTCTTGCTCTATGCTTCTCCACTGCCGAATATGCAGCCCCTGTCTGGTGTAGGTCATCCCATGCTGCAAAGATCGACCCAGTCCTGAATGCAGCTTGCAGAGTTATCTCTGGATGTCTGCGTCCAACAAGAGTAGATGACCTTTACTTACTGTGTGGTATTGCTCCACCACACATCAGGCGAGAGGTCTCAGCACAGATGGAGAAAACCAAGCAAGAAGTTAACCCTCGCCACCCACTCTACAATCGTGAACCGGCTAAAAAGAGACTCAAATCCAGACGCAGTTTTCTCCATTCAACCGAATCCCTTGATGACACCGCCCACGGTCGAAGGATTACCCTATGGTCCAACCACCTCCAGTCTGTGACGCATCAGCTCTCCTATGAACCAAGTGAATCACTTCCTCCGGGTTCAAGTGAGGCATGGCCCATCTGGTCATGCCTGAATCGCCTACGGACAGGAACAGGATGATGCAAAGTCCTCATGCAGAAATGGGGCTACAATAGGGATGGAGAAACTGCTTGCGATTGTGGGCAGAATCAGACAATGCAACATCTTTTGGTCTGCCCCCTCCTACCAGAGCCATGCACTGTCAATGACCTGGAGACTTTCAACACCAAAGCCAGATCCTGCGCTCTGCACTGGACAGGACTTGTGTAGTGACTCGAGAAGAAGAAGCCACTGAACAAGTAGCACTTCTATGGGCAAAAATAAAATATAGTGAGATTTAAAAAAAATAATATTGTCTACCTTGCCAATTAGATAACTACGAAAATACTCATTGCTCTCCATAGTTTATTCAGCAATCAGTCCACATTATCTTATTTGTTCTTATCTATAAACACACATATTTAAAAGTTCAGTCTTAAACTATTGTACTTTGGCTGGACTTTTCCAATAAAATGAAAATTCAGAGGACTTAATTTCTAAGCAATGGCAGATCTGCTTCCAGACCAATTAATACAATACAAATACCTCAAATGCAAGGCCAAGATATTGATGGTGCTGCTGGTGGAATATGTTCATGTGGTTGGCTGATAATGTCATGGCTGGTTAGGGAGTATATCCAAAGATCCTTCTAATATATGTTTTCCATAAGATGCTTTCTTTCATTCTTCTATTCCAGTTGGGGGGGGGAATCATACCTGTAATGTTTAATTAGACTTCACTGTCTTCTTCTTGCCTTTATTATATTTTTTGTAAACAAACAAAAAAAGGTATAGGCGAGCTTAAGCTAAGATTTTCAAAGCTTCTATTCTTGTAAAAACAGCTCCAAGTACACACATCCTGATCTTCAGTCAAGTCGAAGACTCTGCATGCCAAGTCAAGTATTTATTTTCATTACTTTTGAGACCACCAAAATTAATGTATCTTTCAGACAGGAAGAATTTTATTTATTATGGTGCACTTGGATCCAAGAGATGAAAGAGGAGTAACCCTCCTTTTGGAAAAAGAAATGAGCCTGGGAGCCCAAAAGAGACCACACGATTTGGGGCACGGCACTGCCTCTCCATCAACAGAAGAACCTCCAGACACATTTGCATACAGATGGACCACAGTTCCTCTACGCCATACACAAAATAACCACACTGTACCCACACCACAGTGTGGGTTATGATTACATCAACAGGGACTTAAGATACAAGAGTTGGGTGGTTTCCCTTTAAAAAAGTAAAGAAAAGGAAAAGGAAAACACTAAAATTTCTTATTTTGTCTACATTCCTTAATGTACGTGATCACTCTAGATAACTTTGTTCAGGATGGTTAAGAGCTAGGTTGTTTTTTTTTTGCTTTTTTTTAAAAAAAATAGGAAAATGCTTATTGCATGGTATATCCACAGGTATAGCCTTAACTGATCTTTATTATTTATTTATTTATTTATTTATTTATTTTGTCAAGCAAGTAATAGATAACAGGTATAAGTATAAACATGATAATGAATACATGAAATGGATATGAATAAAAAGGAACATGAGGACAGGGACGGTAGGCACGTTAGTGTGCCCTATAGACCTCTTAGGAATGGAGTAAGTTCAACAATAGACAGTCTAAGTTTAAAGTTTTTGGGGTTTGGGGAAGAAACCACAGAATCAGATAGAGTATTCCAGACATTGATCACTCTGTTGCTGAAGTTGTATTTCCTGCAATCAAGTTTGGTGCGGTTTATCTTGAGTTTGTATCTATTGTGTGCTCTTGTATTGTTGTGGTTGAAGCTGAAGTAGTCATTGATGGGTAGGATATTGCAATAGATAATTTTATGTACTACACTTAGGTCAGACTGAAGGTGGTGTAGTTTTAGGTTGTCTATATAACCTAGTTATCAAGAGCATAGCAGCTGTACTACTTCCATACATAATATATAGAGAAGGAAATATTTGTTACTACTGCATCCAAAATCATTATTTTAGGGAGACAGGGGGTTAAGTTTTGTTTATAAATAAACTATGGAAATCCTGTTAATATGAGGAAACCAATATAAATGAAATACGTACCCATCAGCCCTATCCAAATTAAACTGTTATAGCGATTCCCAAAAGGAGAGGACTATATTGTATCTGCTTGCCAAGATAGCTACTAAAACAAAGGTGGCGATTCTGAGAAATTCTTATTACAAACTTAAAAATTACTAGCAACCGAAGTATTACAAATCTGGGTTTGAAACCAGACTTTCAGTGTGGTATAGAAGTTCAAGGAATGAACTAGGAAAGTTCTAATTCTGCCTTTAGTAGAAAAGTTGCCTGGATGATTTTGGACAAGTAAGTGTTTTTTGGCTGGGAAAATTTAAAAAAAATATTTACCCATTTATTGGCATAGTAGATTATAGGCCAAAATTTTCAGACAAGAAGCCTTCATCCTGGAGTGGGTTGATTTGGGCTGATAGGAAGTTAAACCATTTAATTATACAGAAAGTTGTGATTTATATATGCAAATACACGCAGAAACCAAGTTACAATCAGCAGGCAAGGTTTTCGTCTGTAAATGGATCTGTGATCCCTTATAACCCTCTATCCTCTGAATTTGTAGTGCATACTGGGCAATTTTTTCCATGTGCTTTAAAAAGAGTGGAAGAAAAGGGAAAGATCACAATATATTCCCAACTTCTTTTCATTTCTAAGCTAATTTCTAAACATTCTTAGTAATTAGTAATAGTAAATGTTATTTTAGTTTTGTTGTGACAGTTGGACATCTGGTTTATCTACTGTATAATTCTCAGAGTTTGCAATGTTATGAATTAATTGAAAACTATCAAAATGCTATGTTAATGTTGCAATTTGCTTTTATTACATGTTTTGTCTGATCTTAGCTTTTCTTTGCTTATGCATACAGTATTTATTGTGGCAGAATGTGCTAACCTACGAATGAAAGCAGACACCACATTCTAACTGTATATCTGTTAGAAATCCACCAGGAATGGACATGTCTTTATTTTATTTATTTTAAAATGTATGTGCTGTTCCAACCATGCTTTTAGAATAGCAGATGTATGTTCAAACATCCATCATATTTAAATATTATATTTACATTTGTCTTCTCCATTCATGGTTTTTGCTGTCTGATGTGACTCTTTGATATCAGAACAGTAAAGTTTTGGAAATGCAAAAAAGTACATTCAATTTGCAGATCATGTTGTTGCCCTTTTATTTCTATGAAGGACCGCGGTGGCGCAATGGTTAGAGTGCAGTACTGCAGTCCACTTCTGCTGACTGCTGGCTGCCTGAAATTTAGCAGTTCGAATCTCACCAGGCTCAAGGTTGACTCAGCCTTCCATCCTTCCAAGGTGGGTAAAATGAGGACCCAAAATTGTTGGGGGCAATAGGCTGACTCTGTAAACTGCTTAGAGAGGGCTGTAAAGCTGGTCCCTGGTACAAAAAAGGTTGGGGACCACTGCTGTAAAGCACTATAAAGTGGTATATAAGTCTAAGTGCTATTGCTATTACCATGACCATTAGCATACTGCCTGTCTTTTCCCTCTCCTCTTGAAAAGTAGTAAACTTGTAGCAGGATCCATCCCCTCCGAAGAAAGCTGCAGCTAAAGTTTCATGATACCCTTCTGGAACATTTTAGACACCACTGAAATGTGACTCAGGGTACCTGAAGCCCTAAGCACAGCCCAATGATGGTATCTTTGCTAAAAATGAAAGTCTTACACCATGAGATGAAAACACATGATATCTGACAACATCTTGAACCCAAATTTTAAACATTATTCTTAAAGTCGGGATCCAAAGGTGCATTTTTTTTAAACAATGAAGTTTAAAGTTGAACATGACAGACAAAGGCAGCTGCAACAAAATTCAGAACTGGCCTTAGATAGGATTGCATAACTTCAAAGGACCAAATACTGAACTATATACACAGTTCAGAAATTCCCTGAATTCTCTGTGCTTTGGTAAAAAGCCAGTGATACCTGATATGTCCCAGAAAGAGTATCTGTAGCTGTAACTTTCTTTGGAGGGGATGGATCCTGCCAAAATTATTCATGTACTTGTAACAACCAGATTTGACTATTGGCATATATTCTGTGCACCTTGATTCTGAATGGTCTGGAAGCTGTCTAAATGTTAAGGGTGGGGGGACAAGGCCATATGGACCACCAGCTGGCCAGCAGTATGTTTCTGAGTGTTGTATTACTTTTGAGTTTTAAATATTGAATTTGTTTGGGATCCAATCATTGGAAGGACTGGCTTTCTAAGAATCTATCTGGCTGCATGTATTGATCAAGGAAACTATAGAAGAACCACATGAGTTGGGAGTTTAGTAGCACTTTTTTTCACGAACAAATCTTACTAAAAGATGTAAGCTTTTTTGAGCTGCACCTCACTTCATCAGGTATATAAGGTAGTCATGTGAGTCTGGAAGAATATTACCAGAATCCTTCTGATCAGAAACAAAATCTCTTTTTTTCCTGTTCTCCTTTGAGAAATGAATCTTGGTCAAAGAAGCATATGTTTCAACAAGATAATAAGGCCCCCATGTTGATCATATATCTCACCACCGGAACTGTTGGCTTTTAATGAAAACCTCTTAAGTCCTATTTATTTACACAAACTAACAAATCTAATAGTAAAACATGGGGGAGGATGAAGGTAGCATTTAGACCAGGTATGACCAACCTGTGGGTCAGGGCTGCATGCGGTGATGGAGAGTTAGTAATGCAGCCTCACAAAATTCTTAACATTATTATGTGATTTGTACACATTAACTATATATTTTACATGCAGTCCAAGGCAATTCCTCTTCACTTAATGAGACCTGGCAAGCCAAAAGGTTGGACATCCCTGGTTTAGATCAGGGCTGTCAAACTTGCGGCCCATGGACCAGATGTGTCACGTGCTGGCCATGCCCATGCCCATTTCCATGCCCATGCCCAGCTTAGTGGAGGGGGAGAATGTCATGATATGTCACGTGATGCTGCCATGACACCACAAGTTTGACACCCCCTAGTTTAGATGGTGCAAATGTTGAAGTATAGAAAAGTAGGGTTCTGGGATACTGGAACTATTTTCCTGATGTTGACTTTATTGCTTTCTTTTATGTTTTTCATTGCTGTTTTTTGTGAGTGGCCTGGGGTTAATATATATCAGATTGGCTGCTATATACTGTATGTCCCTTGAATTACATAAAATAAAAATCTGGTCAATCAGTAGACTGCAGCAGTAGACATAGCTAACATTTTTGGGTATCTTTATTCAATTTTGTGGTCATCTGAATTTTTGCAGCCTTGCCCAAATGTTCCACTATCTTTATTTGATTGCTCTGGGTACCTTCCAACCTGGGCTGACATTCTAATATTTTGGAGGTTCTTCATTTTGCAGTGTTTTGAGTTTAATCTTTTAAAATTTCTGGGTTTTTATGTATTTAGCTTTGAGTGTGATTTCACCTTTAATACTTGTTATCTTGTACATGTTTGACAAACAAACAAACAAATAAAAAATTTAACTATAAAAAAAGGAAACAGAAAAAGGCTGGAGAACCTTTTGATCTAAGTGTTTTAGAGGTGCCATTCTTGATTGTAATTTTTTTTAAGAGCTGCAGTTTGGGTGACAAACAAGAATATAGAAAATCATCAGGCTCCACTCTTCACTGGATCCAAAATCAAGAAAGTTCATTCTTATGCAAGCTCTGAAGCTCAAACTGATCACAGCAACTTTCTCGCTCTGCTTCTAAACAAGACAGGAGCTATCTTGCAACATTCTCTGCTCCTTTCTTATTTTCCTGGCAAAGTTTAAAATAATAACAGAAATGCCCAAAGCCTAACAAGCTTGGCTGATTTGGTTTTAAAAAAAAAAACCTTTTTGGATTCAGCTAGAAGCTGTCAGTGTTTGCTTTCTTATGTTTTCCACTATAGCCAGCCAGAATGAAGAGAGCAAAAGTTATTAGATGTCACGGAATGTAAATAAACAGTTATTGGTAAATAGAGTATGGTGGTCTTTGTGTTATCCTGCATGTTAGGAAAAGTATAGGGAGCTGGCATTAATTCAGACCTCTCTTAAGCATGGAAAGAAATAGACATATTGTAGTAATTATAGCTAGCACAAATACTCTGAGATTTCAGCTAAATTGCATTAAAATACAAACTCACTGGCATAGGCAGTAAGCAAAATGTGCATGCATGTTTTCTTCCAGCTTTCTGTGCAGTATTTAACATGGACCTTGGTGTGATGGAGGAAAACTTGGGAAGAGGCTGCTCAATCCTTGCTTCAGGTCTTTTCAAAACTCACCTAAGAAGGCACTTGGGGTGGAGGGAGTGGGAGAGGTAGCATCCATGCCCTCTTCAGCATCAACACAAATTGCACTGTTAATTTCTTCTGTATACAAAGGCCTAATGGGCTTTTATGATTTTTCAGGGATTCTCTGAGATGCCCACATGTTTTTCTGATTGAAGAGCAAGGAATAGGCTGAAGGGAACAGCTGCTCTCCAGCAACTGGTTTGATAGTGAAGGTGCTATAGCCAGGGGTGGGATTCTACCAGTTTGGACCAGTTCCATAGAACCGGTTGTTACAATTCTGCACAGTTGAGAGAACCGGAAAATCACACCACTGGCTGGCCCCTCCCCTCCCCTCCCCTCTTCTCTGAAGCCCGATGAAGGGTGGTATTCAGGGGGTTGGGCGAGGGAGAAGTGGCCTGAGAGCAAAGCCGAATCTTCCTTAGGATTGAAGCTTCTATTTTTCAGTGCAGACTCAGGCAGCAGACTGCAGAAAGATAGATCTGAGAGTGAAGCTGTGATTCTGCAAGCAGCTCAATCTGCCTGCCTGCTTTGCCTGATTTTGGGTAAAAGTTTCTCTTTTTAAAAAAATAAAAAATTCAATCCTTACATATATATTTAAAATAATTAAATACAAGCCATGCCCAGCCAGTCACATGACCACCAACTCACACCCAGAAATTAAGCCACACCCATAGAACGGTTGTTAAGAAATTTGAATCCCAACCTTGGCCATAGCTCAGTCAAGCAAGAGGTTCTGTTGCCAGGGAGTCCTAAGAGAGATGTTTTCTCTGACCAAATGTTTGTCCGTAGGCTTATACTAAGGAATATAAATTGGGAAGGACACTAACGCAGTGATACACACAAGCTTTGCACAGGTAGTCCTTGATGTAAGACCACAATTGAGCCCAATCGTTAAGTGGATTTGCCCCCTTTTACCATCCTTTTTGTCACAGTTGTTAAGTGAACCAAATTATTGAGTTAGTAACATGGTTATTAAGTGAATCTGGTTTCCCCATGGACCTTGCTTGTCAAAAGGTTGCAAAATTACATGACCCCACAACACTGCAACCATCATAAATATGAGTCAGTTGCCAAGTGTCTGAATTTTGATCATGTGCCAATGGGAATGCCGCAATGGTTGTACGTATGAAAAATGGTCATAAGCAGAGGTGGTATTCAGCAGGTTCTGACCAGTTCTGGAGAACTGGGAATGGAAATTTTGAGTAGTTCAGAGAACCGGCATATACCACCTCTGACTGGCCCTGCCCCCATCTATTCTCTGCCTCCCAAGTCCCAGCTGATTGGCTGGGTCTTCTTTTGTTGTCCTGCGCAGGAGAACGGAGCTTGAAAGCAAGCTAGTAGGGTGGGGAGAGAATGGGGATTTTACAGTATCCTTCTCCTGTCACACTCACTGTTGTGGTTAGTCGGCAGCTGGCTGAGGAGAGTGAGGACTCAGATGAGGGACCAGGACCATTAGGGAGTGGACTGCTGCCTTCAGAGATTGTGGGGGCTGGCAGCAGCGATGAGGAAGTTTCCGAGGAACCTGTGCCAAGTGTACATGCATGCAAGATTGCTCATAAGAAAGAGCAGCTACAACAGCATGAGCGACTTGGAAGTAAGGCTGCAAGGTAATGGCCCCTCCTTCAAGAAGATAAAAGCCAACTGTGAAACAAACGTACTTTGCAGAAGGCAAAGACGTTTTGAAACTCCACCTCATGGACATTCCAGTATCCTGAGTTTGTATTTGAAGATTCTTGTCTTGCAAATTATTTCTTGTCTGTTATCTTTTGGCAAGTCTTGCACAGTTTGGCAAGACTTGTGCTTATCACAACTAATTATTTTGCAGAAGCATTGCAAGGTTTCTGTTCCCTTTTGGATTGTGTTTGATTTGTTGGAAAAGGGTGTGGGTCAGAACACCCACCCAGCCACTCTCATAAAACCAGTAATAATTGTTTTTGAATCCCACTACTGGTCATAAATCACTCATAAGACTACTTGTATAATACAGTACAGAAGGATGCAAAAGTCATACCTGGCAGATCTGTGCAGAATTGGGAGAAACTCCCCTTTGAAGTTTCATGCCATGGTATCATACTGAGCCAGCTGAATCCACTGATCCACAAGACAGCAGCTGTCTCCGGAAAAAACTGAAGTTAGTTTCTCTCAGCTATTTGTGTGAAGCAGCAAAGCTCCAGAATAGAGACATAAAAGTTCCACTCTGAATATGGCCGGAAGCAATTTCAGGCATTTCCCTCCTTCTAGTAGTTTGTGTGGCAAAGTTTGCTGGTGCTTGTCTTTTCACAATCAAATGGTTAATTTAACTGTTGAGGAAAATGCACAGGAAGCCTCCCTAGACTCATCTTTCCTCTGTTAAAGTAAATAAATATGACTTTTTCAATGGACTCATCATAAAAGAAAAAAAATGTCCACAGAAAAACAGGAGAACTAAAATGCTGTCTTAATAATGCTGATAACACAGTAGAACTGGAGATATTTTCAAGCAATTCATATACCGCTATTCCTAAGTGAAGGAAAAACTGGCTCACTTGTTCATCAGTGAATTTATTCTGAACATACCTTCCAGAAAACTCAATTCATTTCCATGTACTCTCTCTCCTTCCAAGCACGCATGTGCAAAGAATCGGAGAGAGCTTTCCCAAGGCAAGGAACAGAATTTGAGATGTGCTGGCCTTAAGCTCTGGCTTTTCTAAAAAACCTACTAATGGTTTCTGAACACAGCAGCGCTGCAAAACCCTGCTGCAGGACACTCTCTGCAGCTGAGCATGTAATTGGAGCATTCCATGTTCATGATGCCAATTGCACTTCCAAATGCAAGCATTGCTTACAGGCATCCATGACAGAACCTAGATCTTTGCCGCCAAAACAAACACCTGACTAGCATGATATACAAAGGGTTTTAATGTAAACACTTAATGAAGATATGTGTGATGGGTACTTCTAGCACAAGATCCGGAGCAGTGCAAGTGAAAGCTGGCTTGAAGAGCCTGCCAATTAAAGGGCCTGTTCTCAATTTGCAGATTTGGCCTGTTGCATTGCAAGAATACTTGAAAATACTTGATGGCTGTTTGTGTTAATGTTTGTGATTGAAGGTTTTTTTTTTGGGGGGGGGGTGTTGAATTTGGCCCTTGAAATAGAATTTTGTTTGGATGGATTGAAATCTCGAACACAAGCAAAGCCAAAGAAGACTGTCTCTCACTCCATGATGGCCTTCGGTTCCCTTCAGTTTTTCTTTCATATAAGTAAACTTGTGGGTCTCAAAGATCTTCTGTGTTATGCCAAAAAAACTGTGAGCTCCTTCTATTTTCTTGGGGTTTTTTTTTTAAAGCTCTTTTTAGGCAATTGAAATAAGGCGGTGTAATTGGAGAGCATAGGCCTCCCATGGGATATGAAACAAAATGGAAAATGATGAGAGGGTCAAAGAGGATGGAAAAGGTTTTGCCAGAAATTTATGATGGAATTCGCCCTTTGTTTTGGAAGTTAGCCATTTTGGTATGGGGTGCTGCTGGACCCCACAACCAATGTGGGTTTAAGTCAGCATTTTGAACAGAACTAGTTTTGAGTTCCAAATGATCATTTCAAGCATTTTATACTTGGAGCCAAACACACCTTGTAAGGGGAAAAAAAGGCTGCTTTTGTGAATCCTTTGTGCTTTGTCAGGTAATCTGATAGCGGTGTTGTCTTGACTTTTGCAATTGAGTCTTGAGTCTGGACCAATTTAATAGTTAAGGCTGATCTTCTTTTCCATAGGTGGAATGAATTGTGAGAGTGAAGCAACAGGCCTTCTAAGGAACAAGTAGGGCAATTGAAAGAGCCCGATAGATCAGGGTGAGAGACTGACAGAGGAAGACTAGGAAGAGCCAGTTTGATCTGATGCAGTGACGGTGAACCTATGACACACATGTCAAAGGTGATATGCCACACCAACAACTACTCTCGAAAGCATGCCTGGCTCTTGCATGATTGTTTAGAAGAATGAGGTGTGCTCTCGTGTAGCCACTGGACCCTCTGAAAATTGTGCAATAATGGGGTGTGCTTTTGCATGGTTTTTGGAGGCCACAGAAGAACATTCTCTGAAGTTGCTTCAAGAACAAAAACCTTTTTCAACCTGAAGCAGCCTTGGGTAGGCCGCAGGGACCTGCTAACAGAAAAAAAAACCACCGCCTGAAAGTAAACGGTGTGTGATGGATCCTGGGACCTATTTACATGGCAGCAATGGTGCTAGGGCTGAAGTCAAGGGCTCAGGCCTCAGCCTCAGGCCCAGCCTTAAGGCTGCTGCTGAGTGTGGCCTAGATGGGGGGGGGGAGAGAAATGGACAATTAATTGTTCCTCTGATTTGGTGTGTGTGTGTGTGTGTGTGAGAGAGAGAGAGAGAGAGAGAGGGAGGGAGGGAGAGAGAGAGAGAGAGAGAGAGAGAGAGAGAGAGAGAGAGATCAGCAAAATCAAGTTGGCACGTTTTGCACCAGTCCCTCTCTCTCAGCCCAATCCACCTCACAGGGTTGTTGTTGTGGAGGAAATATAGGAGGAGAAAGGAGTATTAGGTATGTTTGCTGCCTTGAGTTATTTATAAAAAGAATAAAGGTGGGATTAAAAATAAATAAAACAAAATTGCAGTGAAGGACATATTTACTCTCATTTTAGTTATGTAGCTGAAGCGAGGCTGTGAGAGAGATTCTCTAATGCAGTGTTTCTCAAACTTGGTAATCTTACGATGTGTTTACTTCAGCTCCTAGAATTTCCCAGCCAGCATCTGTTCCCTCAATGTTCCTATTGTGATCTTGGCTGTTGCTGAAGTCACTGGCCATGTTGAATATGTATGCACCATTTTGGAAAGGTTGTGCCCAACAATGGCCCAGCAAGGCTGATATGGATTCTTTGCCATAACAGAGTAGGCCATTCTTAAGGATGGAATTGTTTAACACATTTGAGCAACTCATTGCAAGCTGAGAAATTTGTTGTTTAGTCCTGGTCACCAAACAAAGCTAGTAAGTAGTGCTTCTCCAACAGTGAGCTCCTCCTTTGTATAATGACTCCAAATCATCACATAATAGCAATAGCACATAGACTTACATACCACTTCACAGTGTTTTACAGCCCTCTCTAAGCGGTTTACCGAGTCAGCCTATTGCTCCAACAATCTGGATCCCCATTTTACTGACCTCGGAAGGATGGAAGGCTGAGTCAACCTTAAGCCTGGGGAGATTCGAACTGCCAAATTGCAGGCAGCCGGCAGTCAGCAGAAGTTGCCTGCAGTACTGCACTCATTGCGCCATTGTGGCTCATATAACTGCTATCAACTGCAAGTTCAAAATAGTAGTGGTAAAACTTCATCAACTGATATTTTTGCTGTGCATTCAATCTTTCTGCATTGTTTGTAGATTTGAGATGTCCCAAGTTTTTCTCAGAATTATTTCGGATGGTATGTGGAGATTCTTAATTTCTGAGAGGGAAAACTTGTGGAAAGAATTTCCATGTGGATGTTTCAGATTGCGTACTCTGTTAAAGAGAATAAGATAATTTATCGACATTTATATTATTGTGATCTTTAGATTCTATTTTGTATCAGTGTTCCTCCCAAGGAAGATGCATTTAAGCAGCTGTTTCAAGTGGAATCCTTTTTGCTGCGTGCAGATTGACAATATTGGCTGATGTTCAATGACAAGAGTAAATTCTCTTCCATAAAAATGATGGTTGAACTATTTCATTCTCCCAAATCAAAAATAAATATTTTCTTATTTATGTGCATGCTTTTTCTCTGCCACCGAGAGCAAGTATGAGGCAAAATCTATTACATGCTTCTTGCCAACATTCATCAAGAGTGACATAGTTGTGCTGATGGCATATTAGGAGGCATTACAAACCATTTTTTTTACTAGTAAGGGTCATAATATATGACAGCTATAACTGAGACATCACTTTCTTTGCTTCTATGAGAGTTAATTTGAACTGTTATGCAGTGCCATGCCTTACCCACTTGGAGTATTCAGGTAGTGAAGCATAGTGACTAAATTTGGCAAAACTCACTATAGTAATTAATAAGTCATAATGAAGGTCATAGTGATGCTGAATCTTCTGGCATTGAGGCATACACATCTACTTGAATTTTTTGGTAGATTTATATCAGCTCTGCAGTTTAATGAAGTGACTGCAATATAAAATACTAGGTTGTTGTGTCATGCTCTGAAGCCATAGCCTGCCAATATCTGTATCGCTGTCCTGAGGTTTTGCAGAGACATTTCATCGTTTTCTCCGATGACATTGATGTCATCTAAATACCCTGGACAGTCTTGCAGTCCTTGGTCCATGGCTGTGTGCTATGGCCCTGGTGCTGATGCTTTTCCAAAAACAAGTCTGCTATAACAATATAACCCTTTGTGTGTATTTATGGTGAGCAATGCCTTGGAATCTTCCATTTGAATCTATCTGTAAATAACCCGTGGCGAGGGCTATTTCACTGAAATGTTCCTCAGTGAGTTTAGCAAAAAATGTCCCAAATTTTAGGCAAGGAATATTGGTAAATTTAAAATAATCCCAGACTTAGACAGTTCATTCTTTTTAGTCATGGAACCATAGCTATATCTCATGGGCTTCAATAAACACGGTATTTGAAAGCAGTCTCTCAGCTTCGGTTTCTACCTTTCTTGCATTGGGGAATATAGAACTAGGTGTGCCTTGTGCAACTTGGATGTGACATTTTCCTGGAACACCATTTTATCTTTGATGTGCTTGTGTATGCCAATGCCAATGCCATTTTTGAGCTGAGGCATGGCATCATCCAATACCCTTTTCAGCTTACTTTTGGTATCTTCATGAGAGGAATTATACATGCAGATAATGGAAGAAACTGTAATCCCATAGCAGCTTCCTCAGCCAATTATGACCACAATGTATTTCCTTTTTAAATTATAATTGTATTTAATGATTTTAATTAAAATAATAAATCTAGCACAAAGAGAAAGAAAGAGAAAGAAAGAAAGAGAAAGAAAGAAAAAGAGAAAGCTATAAAGGAAAAGAAAAAATGGAGAAAATAGAAAAAATAATATAATATAGAAAGAGAAAAGAAATTTATAAAGAAGTGGCTTCCAACCTTCATCACTGCAAGTATAAACAATTTTAGTAATTCTTCACCCCATCTTAGCTTGCCACTAATGATCTTTTCATTCCATATTTCATCTCGTATCTTTAGACAATTCCTTAAAGTATCACCTTTACAGTCCTAGCATTGGTAGGAAGTTCATTAAGGTTTACCAAAACTAACAATAAATTTTATTTTGATATTGATTTAAAAAAACCCGTTATAATTCTTCCTTCAAACAATGTCACAGAATTTGTTTTCTTTTAATTTCTTCTTTGATCCCTCTCACAAGATTCTTCAAATTTTTAACAAGACTCTTTTGTAAATTTAGCATAAAAATTATCCAGGACATTTATTATTTGTACTTCCCTTTTGACTTTTGAAACATCAACTGCTTTCTTTTCTATGTCCAGTGAGATATCCTTTCCATCTCATTCTCATTGTTTGTCATTTGTAGACACACTTCCAATGCCATCTATGTCTTGCCAAATAAAACTTATTTCTCTTTTGCTGTATCTTTTTTAACATCTTTGAGACACAATCCATCCATAGAAGCAAATATTATTAACATTGTTGATATTAGCTTCTTATTCCAGTTTTCAAAAGTATGCTTCAGTATTTTCAGTTATAATATTTTGCATTATTTTAACGAGTTCCAGTTCAATAGCTATCGATCACAATATCAATTCTTCTTTTTTTAACCAAAATTATTAGTTCTCTCTGATTCCACTTTTTAAAATTACTTATTTTTATTGTGTCTTGCTAAAGTCCAAACAAAACCCATGGGAAGGATTTTATAATTAATCCCAAAACTGGAATAAATCCTTAATTCATTTATAACTTTATAGGTTTTCATGTGTAACATTTATTATTCTACTTTTAAGTAACCTGGTTATTTATTTTTAAATATAGTAAACGAAACTCTTGGTGAAGATGGTCATAAGCAATTCCTCAATAAATAGATTTTTCCCTCAGGAACACGTTCTCTGAATATACCTGCTGGTTTCTCCTTTAAATCTGTATTGAAATTTTATGTGTGAAACTCTGCTACACAGTTCATTTTGAACTGTTACTTTGAGTAAACTATGGCAAATTTATTCACATTTGCATTTACTCCTGAAGGCAGCTGGATGAGTTTTTGGCCAGCAGTTTCCATAAATACAAAAATTATAAATGATCTATTGAATGTTAACTCTCCTTCAGTGAAAAAGTTTTTTCTGAGAATGTTTTCTCTCAGAATTCTGCAGGCTGATTTTTAGTGCCTTGTTTAAGCCCATGTCCCACTGCACCAACGGATGCAAAGAGGATGTAAAACGTTAAAAAAAGCTTGCCATCCATTGGAAAACGCTATGTATCCGTTGTGTACTCATTGCATACGTGTTTCATATGCTCTATCCCTCCAGCATCCGTCCACTGAGATTTCATCCACTCAAGAAGTTTTGAGCTGCACAAAACTTTTTGAGCAGATGAACTTTCCGCCGTGTACGATGTAAATCCGTGACATCCGAGCAACAAACGTTCTATGTCCGTTTATCATCCGTTAAACGTCCGCTGTATCCTCTCTGCATCCTCTGGGCATCCCCTCAACTCACATCCGCTGCAGCTGAAAACGGAAAGAGGGAGGAAACAAAAGGTACACGGAACGTCTACACAGCGTTAGTAGCACGGAAATAGAAAGGATGCGCAGTGAACGGTTTGCATCCTATATACATCCTCTAGGCTTCCTATGAACATCCCTTTAACATCCCTGCTACATACTACCCACGTCCATTCTTTTCCTTTCTTTTCCATTCTGTTTATGCAAATTTTTGCCACTTTTTGGAGCGGATGACAACGGATGGAGCCACCCCCAAAATTTTGCTCGTCCGCTGTGTCCTTTTTGCATACATTTTGCATCCGTCTGCCAGTGTGACCTAGCCTTTAGCCTTTCACCAAGGTTGCAACATTCAAACAAAATGTAGCGTTTAGCTACATATATACTGCAGTAAATTTTTGTGGTTTCAACTTACAATATCTGAAATGTTCTGCAATCAATAATGGTTTGAATGCTAAATGTTACTGCATTGCTTTGTGTTTTTTTGACTAGATTTGTAGAATGAAGGGGGCAGAGGAATTGGCACAGTTAAAATTCTTAATAAGCTTCTTTGTGTTCGGTAATACCAGTAAGACGTTTTTTTTAAGAACTACTATACAGTACCTTGTTTTCTTAAAAAAAAAAAAGTATATGTGGCCAGCCATTTGTCTTAACATGACATACATTAATCTTCCTCAAGAAACCAACTATCTTGTTGTGGTTTTTATCCCTTTATACTTATGTGCAGTATTTTTTTCACTGTTTTATTTATTTATCTACAACTCCATCTTTGCCGCTATTGTTGTGTCTTTTTTAAAAGGCACTATTTTCTTCTGGTAGATCACAGTCAGGCTTAATCAATGACAACAATAACTCATATTTTGCAATCACTATTCATTGGGAGGTGGTGTTTTTATGCAATTCTAATTATGAAATTTTTGATGTAAATTGTAACAAACAGGTGGGATTCTACCAGTTCAGACCGGTTTGGGTGAACTGGATGTTAAGGTTACATCTGGTTCACCGAACCAGTATTTTAACCAACTGGTTGACCTTGTCCACCCCTCCCCTCCTCTCCCAGGAATCTCCACATGGGCCATTTTCGATGGGTTTGCACAGAGGCTTTGGGAGGGGGAAAAATGGGCCTTCTGGAAGTCTGGAAATGAGCCTGTTTCTGGCTTCCGGTGGGCCTCCAGAGCCCGGGGAGACTGTTTTTGCCCTCCCAGAGGCCCCAGGGAAGCCCCCGGACCCCTGGTAGGGTGAAAACAGCCTCCCCGGGCTCTGGAGGCCCACCAGAATCTGGAAATAGGAAGTTCCAGTAGGCAACGCCCCCCAGCAACCAGGCAGTGAACCAGTTACTGGGATTTTTGAATCCCAACCCTGGTAAGAAACCTAGGGAAAGTTAGGGATGGATAAACAACTTTAGAAGCTAGTTGTGATTCAATAATTTTATGTGTGCTATAAATATATAAAAGCTAATTGTGATAAAAAGGCCACCTTCCAGCTCCAAATAGTGGAGTCATCAGACATTTGACTAGCACAATTCAGGCTAAATTAGTGCAAGCTCATTCCCAGCCATTGCTGTGGGAAGTTAAAAGCCTAGCGTGTAAATATTTTCCCATGCCTTTTGGCTGTGCACCGATGCTTGCATGTGTACAGCATATGTGAATATGCCTAAGAACGTAATGAAAATGATGTGTGTGGATGTGCGGATGTGTGTACACATCTGCTTGTCTACAGATGTGCACTTAATTTTATGTGAAAATTACTCATGATCATAGGCGTCTAGCTTTTGGAAGCCATGGGTAGTTCTTACTCTCTTCTTTGAGGTGCAGATTGATGAATATTAGCTACCTAAGAAAAGATTTTCATATATATTTCAGGCTATAAAAAAGAATATCAGGGCAACAGAAATACAGGAGTGCTCATCATAGGGAAAATGGTATATCATGGATTTAGGACTATCTGCCAGTCTCAGTCTCTTAATTCTGAAGTCTTGCTTCAAACTTTGGGCAAGACCAACCTGTCCCCCACCTTGGAAAGTTACAGAACAAAGGATGAGCACAAGTGATAGTGAAGAACAAAAGGATTTCCATCCCAAAGGTGCTTTTTCAAGAGGCAAACTGGACTTTCTGTTTTTTCTTTAAAGACGTTTTGCTTCTCATCCAAGTAATCTAGAAGATGGAATGTGTGTATATCACCCATTTACTATCCTGACCTAATCTCTGACTGAGTCAGAGCTGAAGTAGCTTCTTGGATGAGAAGCAAAATGTCTTCAAAGAAAAACCAGAAGGTCCAGAAAAAGCATCTTTGGGACAACTGTGACCTGGATGACTGAGAATCGCCATAGATAAGGATTTCCATCCTTTTTTTTTTTTTTTTTTGGGGGGGGGGGGGCTCTGCCTCTATCTGATATTGGCTTTGCCTTCACCACCTATGCATTCTCAGCAGATTAATAAAAAAAATATTGATTTTCACGGGGCTGAGGGGCCTCGACCAAAATTTAAATCACTAAACGTACAGGTTTTGCATTTTTTTGGAAATTGCAGCTCATGTTCCATTTTCAAGTCTACTGTTTTTCTCATCCTAGCATACTTCCAGGCATCTGTAGCATGGGCAAAAATTCTCTAGATTCTTGTTTGAATCTAGATTCTGTAGCATTCTCTAGATTCTTGTTTACTTACTTTGTATTCTCTCAGGGACCAAGTACAGGAGAAAGCCATTCTGCTTTCTTGCACAGGCCACTGATTGGCTGGCTTCAGATGATAGATATCATGAGGCCCCTTTGAGCAATTTGCCAGTGCTCTTTTTCAATTTTTCAGAAACTTAGGTGTGCTTTATTTTATTTCAAAAGGCTGAAGAGTGATTCCATGTGCTACGCTTAAAATAACTAAATAGGCAGCTTACCTAAAACTAGACAATTGGCTGAATCATTATTCCAGGCTGGACTCATTTTGGAAAAAAGTATTTATATTCTTTTAACTGAATGCAAGAGGAGAAATCAAACCAGTTCAACTGGCTCCTTGCTGGAGTCACTTTTCCCTTTTGGTCATACCTCTTGCTCACAGATACTCATAGAGGGCAATCTGAAGAAGCATTTTCAAACAATTAGTTTAATCTGTGGATGGTAAAATCCTAAATCATGGCATTTGCTGATATATATATAGTCCTGTTTCCTGCTTATGCACTCAGTGAATTCTTGGCTCAGGATATTTATTTAACAAGAACACCTATTAATATTCCGAGCTTCAAGATATTCTGTATGGAGGAGCCTAACCCCAGAGTGCAACTCCATTTTAATTCTGCACCTAATCTTATTATTGACCTCATTTTGCAAACTACACCAGAAAGAGACAGAGAGACAGTCAATATAACATTTACATTCATATGTAAGTTTTTCCGTCATACAATTTTTGTACATAACTTTTCCTGATGGTACCTTTTTGAATTCAACATCCCTAAATGAATCCGTATGCCATTTATAAAATTATGAGGTGCATCACCAAAAAAAAAGCCAGAGCATATGACATTCTCTATCTTGAGCCCATCAAGGGGCTTGTTTGATCATTTGTTGTCACCAGGGTTATGGGGAGGGTTATTGTTTTTACTGTTCTTGTACTGGGTTTTTATTTTTTCCAAGCCGCCTAGAATCCTTCAAAGTGAATGGCTGGCCATATGTGTTCTCTAAACAAATAAACAAACTTCATTACATGAAAAGAAGCAGAGTTGAATCATGGTGGATAAATAAGGGGCGTAAGAGTACATGCCTTGTAAAGATATTGCTGAATTGTAACTCTTGACATCTCTCCCCACTGACCATCCTTCCCACAGGAATGAGCATTTGGTTTCAAAACATTTGGATGCTACCTTAGCAGAAGTTCCACTTAGCACCCTGGAAGTCCCTGTCAAATAAACTCAAACAGGATACAAGGCATATATGGCAGAGCACAGAAGCAAGAAAATGTCTATGACCCAAGACAAGGGCTAGCAGAGAAGAAGAGGTCAACTGAAGTGTACGAGAGACAGCTTCATGTTGCTTATCCAGTCTAGTTTTACTCTATTATTCAAGAATTAAGTACATAATATTCTGCTTAGTGTGCAGAAAACATATGTGATTTCAATGACTGTCTAATTCCTAAGGAATTAAGGTTTAAAGATTTTAATAACTGTTTGGATTTTCCCACTGCTTTCTCCGCTGCTGTGGTAACGTTACTATAGGCAGCATGGCCTTTCCTATTCTGCTGAAAGCGTTCATTTCTCCATTGTGTAAAAACAAAAACTGGATTGCTTTCAAATGACTGGTTTAATTTAAAACAATGTCCCTAGTCCTTTATTGGGCGAACATCTTCATCCTGCTGAGCCAGAAAACAAAATGGCATTGAGAAATCAAATGGGTAGTTTTATTAATCTTCTTAAGGATAAGTATGTATGAATGGGGGGACGATGCACACAGAAGGTACAAGTTGCAACTTGCCAGGTCTTTGCAGTTAGATCAGATCTATTCATTTGCAATGATTTCTAGCAATTTTGTAATCTGCCAAAGACAGATGGGCAATTTGCAATGAAATGAAATGGAAAATATCAGACTTTGGTGAAGGAGTCTATGTAACAATGTTTGTCTTTATTTTTATGTTTAAAGCTTTTGCTTATGATGAATTACAATCAACATACTAGGGGAGATTCATATCGAAAATCCATTTGAGAGATCAAGTTTGGAAACAATCGATAGATCTAAAAAGCCAGGCCACATCTGCAAGGAAGCAGAAATTTAATAGAAAAAAAACATCCCATGTGATAAAATGGAAACAGTTTTAGCAGACAATCAAAGATGTAGGGAAGAAATGAATTAAAGATAAAGAACCACTTTTTCTTTAAATTATTCACCTAGTGCCAGTATCAACGTCAAGGCCCATGGGCCAGATCCTGCCTGCAGGGTACTTAGATCTGGCCCATGAGCCCACCCTGGAAAAAGAGAAGGACCATCCCACGGTGCCTCAGCTTGGGGAGGCCGCATGTGGCATGTCCAGGCTCCATTTTTGGACATTATGGGCAAATACAGAGTCTCAATGAGTGACATTGAGCTGGCCATGCCCACTGGCCATGCCCCCCCCCCGCCCCCGGGTCAAACACAACCCTGATGCGGTCCTCTGTGAAATCAAATGTGACACTCCTGATCTTGTGGAATACAGCAAAAGAGAGAGTGGCCAGCGAAACCATAATAAGTGATAGTAGGTAGTAAGTTATAGTAGTTATAGTAACTTATAGTAACTTATAGTAACTTATAGTAAGTTATAGTAACATCAAGAAAGCCAGGTTTTGATGGCACTATGTGAGCACTTAGGTAGAGTAAAATCAATCAATCTATCCTAAAATATAGAGAAAAAATCTTCCTAAGTAGATTGAGCTTTGGCAGTTTTATGTGAGAAAAGATGGTCCAAGAAATAAAAAGGCTCATGAAAGATATTTACACTGGTGTTTAGATCTTTCAAAGTAATTAGCAATTGCTGTGATGGTATTCAATTACAGATTTGTAATCTATGCAGCAGCTGCAAGGTGAGTCTGAAATGAAACTAGTGCATGAACTAGTTGTTCATGCTTGTTGTATACTAGAACAAGTTAAAGTTAAAGTTTCTAAGCAAAGGTAGCTTTACTTAGTTGTGTATTGCAATAACCAAACCCAATGTATACAAATATATATATTGGCATTTATGTATATAAATGCCAATAAGCAAAATGAAGACTTTTCAAAATGAAGCCTATTAACATTACCTTAAAAAAATATTCTAACAACCCCAACTACTTCAAAAAGTAGTTCAAAAAGGGATTATTGTTGATGAATCAAATATTGGTAAGTCATCCAGCAAAACCAACAGAGACCTATTCCTAGTCTAGTTCCTGGCACAGAGAAATGATTGAAAGACCAAACAGTGTCGGTTCCAAAGGCTGAAGTCAGCCTCAGATGGGTCTAAAATATGCTACTTTAGCCAAGAATGTTGAGATGTCATTATATGCTTGATTAAATTATCCAGAAATGACAAATTCTGGAAATTGGCTTCCCTTGACAGCCCTAACTAAATAGGAAGGGCAAAGATCAAGCAGATGACTAACTCATTTCATGTTATCAATTAATTCAAATTGAAATTGAAATCCCCATGTCATCATGAGAACCCCACAAAGGCACACCCATAGAAAGTGGAAGAAACCAATTTGGAGCAAGTGTGTCACTTTAATCACAAAAGGTTTAGCAAAAAAAAATCATAGTGATTCATCATTGCTGTCAAAGACACCCCAGAGCTTAGAATAGTACCACTGTATGACTCTGGGCAGATGAGATAGTGATGGGAAGTATTGGTTTCTTTGTTGCCCTTATAATCTGCTATTGGCTATATTTCAGACTCCAGCCAGTGCTCAGTTATATTTTGCTCTATTTGTCTTCAGTTCTCCTCTGCTCCAGGGGGAACACAACTGTCTGAATCAGGGCTACATGTGACTCCATAAACATGGTTATAGCCTGTGGTGGGATTCAATTTTTTTTACTACTGGTTCTATGGGCGTGGCTTGGTTGGCATCCTATTCCCTCCCCACCCCACTAACCTGCTTTCCAGCTCCGTTCTCCTGTGCAGGGCAACCAAAGAAGACCCAACCAATCAGCTGGGACTTGGGAGGCAGAGAAGAGATGGGGGCGGGGCCAGTCAGAGGCGGTATTTGCTGGTTCTCTGAACTACTCAAAATTTCTGCTACCGGTTCTCCAGAACTGGTCAAAACCTGCTGAATAACCACCTCTGTTTCTAGCAAAGAGACCTCCCAAAGCTGTTGCTGTTAATAGGAAGATACAGTAGTTAATAGGATTGAAGAGGAAAATGATTGTGTACACAAGGAATAGTAATCTTCAGTGTATTTAATTTAAATCATATTTAATTTTCGTCTTGGCCTTTTCCACAGTTTTTTTTTTAACTGATCTTGCCTTTTGGGAGTGCACCCTTTAGCAGGCCACTTATAAGTCAAATTTAGTTTTCAGACTGAAAAAAGTTGCCTCTCTTCTGCCAAATTATTGTTCTGATCTGCTCTGAAAAGATCACCAGAAGTCTCATTTTCTTTCTTTTAACTCAGCTAAGGTGGCATAAAAGAATCAGAATGATCAGGAAGCCATCTGGAACCATGAAGAACCAAGCATGGCCTTTTTTGACAGATTGATAATCCTAATAGGTGATGAATGAAGCCAGGCACGCAGAGTCATTCCATGTATGCTATATCTTGTAAACACGTATCCTTTGATTTGCTAATTAAAATTTGCCAAATGTAAACCAGGGACCATAAACTTGCAGACTCAGATTGCGGTCCTTTGTGTGCTCTTGGGACCAAGTCCCACTGTGTTCAACTCTGCTTCCTTAATATGGTAATATAAATCTTTGAAGGGTGACTTTTTTTAAAGATATTGGAGCAAATCAGGTTTTGAAGCAATACTGCAAAAGCAAAGCATTGCCTAGCTTCAAAACAGCCCAGCCAAAACACTTTTAGCAGGTGGGTTGGCCAATTGGGGCAAGTCAGCCCTTTCTCAAAGTTGCACTGAAGCATTTTGTAACAACGAGAGGAAGCACGTCGTCAAAGGGGATGGCTTGTAATTGGTACCCTCCAAGTGAGATTAGTATAAATATTGATGGGACCAAAGAGTGTATGAGATCTTCTTCTAAATATAGCGTGCTAAATCAGACCAGTCAAACCAAAAGTGCATCAGAAGAGTTGCGTTCCAAAAGAGCTTTCTGGGTGTCAAGTCCCAAAATTTGACACAGCCACTTGGCACTGTCATCTTGTCCCAACAGAGAGAGCAACGATTACTAGGATGATCTGCAATATTCACTGAAGCTGTTCTTCTGTTTCTGTTTGGGGTTGTTTATACAATCTGGGATTCCCAAGAATGTTTCAGAGATGATTAATTCAAGATGTTTTTCCTGAACCAGTAACTATCTTTCCAGAGGAAAGAGAGTGTTAAGAGACTTTTAAACTGCACAATTTGTATGTAAAATAGGGTAAAACTCTGCTGGGAATTCAGTACTGGAATCATGTTTGTGTAGTGATCTAATAAACATTCTAATCTTACCTTTCCGTAAATTGGATTATGTCAAAATATTAGAAAATGTAGGCTGCTACGTGAATTGAAGTATGATAGTGAAGGCAAAGTCCACCAGCTTTTAATCCTAAAATGAGCATATTTAAGAACATTCAAGAGGAGAAAAATCTTTTTCTTTCACAGTAAACCACATTCATGAACGTCTCTGATGTTCCCGAGTAGTATAGAAATGAAGAAGGAGGAAGGTGAATTATGCTTTTTGGGAACTCCCTGAAGTTAACTTACCTTAAAATTCCAGGCAAGAAATACAGTATTAAATAACATCAAATTCTAGAAAGAAGTCCCTATTTTCTCTAGTTTTGTTTCTTTTTGGAAACCATTGTTGGACTATCTACTTGAAGCAGAAATAAATGAATTTGGTGTATGTGTGTGTGTTTGTGTGTGGATTTGATTATTATAACAGGTTATGATTATAGAAATACCGTGTACTGTGGTTAATTTCAGAGCAGAAGATTAATGTATTTTATATTTGTATCTGTACCCCCCAAAATTGGAAGTTACTTTTAAAATATTTTTCTTCCCTTTCCTTTTTTTGTATTCCAGTTTTGCCTTTTCCCTTATTCCTCTTTTTTCTTTAATTTTTTTGTATTTTATCTCCCTTGACACTGAATAAAGTTTCATAAGAAAAATAGTGGTAGTGATCCCAGACAACTCTAAGAATGATGTCATACAGGTTATATCATTAGACAAATGATGAGAGTGTGTAGTTGTATCAGATGCATAATGATGTCCTGAGCTTCAGCTATATTATCAAGATACAAAACAAGAGCTTTGCAATGGAAAGGCATAGAACTATGATTAAGTTGCAAGGAAGAAACTATATTGGGAACTTTCATTATCAGGAACTAAGACTTGGTATTTACTTTTCTTTTTTTTTTTTGGTCTTCATCTGTAATTTATAAGGACCTTAACTTTTCTCTTTTCTCCCATTGAGTATTTGGTTGAGCACTTGGCTGACTTTGACTGATCTCAAGAAGAATTAGACATGGAAGAAAGATCATTAGACATTTCCAGGGCTGCAGGGCAAGAAGTGCTGGGAGAATGAGTTGGCAAATCAGTGGCAGATAATTGTCAAGAAAGCCCCATGAATATATCGAATAGAACTCTGACTTCAAGAGGAACAGACCTTTCGAATTCTTCACTTGAAGTGAAGATTTGATTCTAGAATTTCAACTTCTGATTGTAAAGATTATAGAGAGGAACCTTATCCACCATCCCTGTTAAATGTTCTTTTTCGTGTATAGGTTACAGCCATGTGAGAAGACCTTCATAAGGAATCCAGCCTACTCCTCTGTGTTTTCTGTGCAATTACAATCCTATATGGTCAGAACTCTAATTCAAATTGAAGATATATTTTAGCATGCATCTGTCTGTATGCAATTAACATGTCTATTCCATTTCTCTCAACACAAGGGATAACTGAGAATGCTTAAATTAGGCAAATGAAGCAATAATTGTCTTATTTTTCTATAACGCATATAGATCATAGATTTTATTGAAAGATGAAACCACCAAGCCTCCAGGCAAAGAAGTGTGCACCATTTCTCAGAAAATACACAGCCACTCTTGGTTGATAACAAAATGGAGAAGAGTAGAAAGGGACAAATTAGCCTGTGTTTTCTGTCTATATCTTCCTTCTTGGATTCCTGAAGATGACAACCATATGTTCACATCTTGAATGGAGAAAGCCAAACTCTATGCCCAATTAAACGGACCGGTTGTTCTCGGTATGTTTTTGTGGGATGGTACACTAGCCAGGCAATTTTGACAGGACTTGACAAAAACAGATGGACATTAATCTCTGGAAGAAACATTACCTGTAATGAAAATATTTCTCTTACAGACATCAGAAACCAGGATTACAACAACAATAATTAATAAGTCATATGGAGGGGAGGGGGCAGCCTGGGAAAGTGGAAAGTTTGGAAATCAGAGACTGGTGAATGGGGACTCTCCCTTTCAACACTTTACATACCCTTGAATGTCAGCCAGAAGCTCAAGTGAGGTAGAACCCTCTCTGACCAACTTTGTGTTCATAAACATGGGCAACTAGGAGGAGGACATGTGGTTGTGGTTGGGTGAGCTATGCGAGCTACGTTCCAATCTGGACAGGACACACCTGGTGCTGAAAGCTGGGGCCTGGAAGAATGAAGGCAGCTGATTGAGGAAGAGAGTTCATAACATTTGGTACCCTGAAATGCAGATTAGCTTGGACAAGGATGTAAGCTAGGAAAGATCTAAATCCTGAACACCTGTTTCTACATCACTGTTTTTCCTTCACTGCAAAGCTCCTGTGAGCTCGTGAGACCCTGCAGTGCAATGCAGCCCTTCCCACTCTAAGCAAAACAGCTGTATATCCAAATAGTGCTTCAGAAGTATGTTTGCAAAGCTTGTCCATGACAGCTACAGAAGTCATGAAGAGAACACTCTGCACACAGGAGTTCTCATCTCAGAGATGAGAGGCTGGACCTTACTGCTACTGTATCTTCCCACTTCCACCATCCTTGGAAGTGGAGAAGCATTGGGGCAAATAGCTCAGTACACTTTAATAGATGAAGAAGCCAATGGCAGCAGAGGAACTTAGGAGCCTTGGCTGATACAATGCCTTAAACCACAATGTGGTTGATTGGGCTTGACAAGCAGACAATGTGGTTGATTGGGCTTGACAGCCTCCCCCAAAGTCTTGGGGAAAACCCCAGACACCATTCAAAATTTATTAGCAAATTGTAATCTTCAATATGACAGCAGGGAAAAGTTATTAATTCTACATTTGAGGAGTAGGAGTTATATTTGATTTTTATTTATATTTAAATGTAAACACAGCCAAATCAAATTTACATTTTGTTCTGTTTTGTCTACCACTTGTGGCATATAGGCCTAAATGCTTCACTCAGAGATCAAGAATAGTGTCCAGTAAGATTGAATCTGCTGTGGAAATCTGACCACGTCTGTTTCTTTAACAAATTTTAAGCATGAGGTCTTTGAATTCTTAAGACAATGAGCGTACAGCTTATCAGTTTACAGCTGATAAGAAAAAAAGGCAAATTCTCATTGGAGATTGTGATTAAAGGAATCAAGAATAACATTTCCACAGTTATCGTGCTTGTATACAACTCTGTGGTGAATACATTACAGATATGGTGGACCTGAAATAATGATGGTGGGGCCTTTTAAAGTGTGTTAATCTTTCAAAATGGAACCTTAATACATCCAGGGAAGCTGATTCAGCCTAAAGGAGAAGCCAGTGCAAAGTGAGTAACTATGATGCCTACCAGGGTGGATGTCTTTAAAAGGCATTAAACAAAGCAAATGAGTTTTGGGTGATTAGTTATGACTAGTTGCCATGGTTCTAATTTTCTCCTACTTACAAGAGGCAGCATGCTAGGAGCTGTGGAAGAATGAATGCTAACATGTTTGTGTTTCCTAAGGAGTTCCTCCTCATATCAGATTGGCGATCTGATGCTGGATTCAACAACAGTTAATCTGATCCAGCATTTGTCTTTTAAAATTGGTTTACTAAAATATTTATCACATGCCCAATATGATGACTAGATCTCAAAATAGGTAAGTGATAAATAAGCAGAATCAATAGCACGCAATTAAAACAAGACAAAATGCTGATTAAGCTGGGTTCTAAAAGCTTGGGGTAATAGCCAGGTCTTCCCAATGCAAAAACAAAACAAAACACCCAAAACCAAACTAAACCAAACCAACAGTAGTACCAGCTCGATCTTAGAATGAAAGTTTCCACCCAAAAACAAAAAATGCTAAGATAGGAGGAGGAAGAAGAAAAAAACAAACTAAAAAGAACCGAGTTAAATGGGCAGAAGTTAGAATGCTGTTCTTGAACTCTGAGTGAAATATTGCTTTCATATTTCTAGAACATTTAACCAGAGAAATTAGAACAATGTCCACAAGAAGGGACAAGGTCTTGATCAGTTGCCTTATCTTGTTGGTTTAGTACTGAATGTAATGGTAAGCTAAGAAAGGCAGCGAAATGTTTGGAAGCTACTGTAGCTCACACTGCTGGAGGCCACAGTAGCAAATGAAAAGTGGGATGTGTTTCATTCTTTCTATTAGGCCCTTGTCCATCATCAGCAATGATATCATTGACTGCTCAATCCATGCTGAGTCCCTACCAGGTACAATTTCTGTAATTTATTTCTTCTAACTTGCAGCATTTCTCCTAGAAGTAACAGAAGTAACTTTCTCTTGGGGGTGTGTGGATGAGTTGATTTCAGTTTCATACATATAACTATATTATGTCAGTGTTCTGCCTAATTCTATAACTTTTTCCTTAAAAAACCCAAAAACCTTGACATTGCGAGAGTGTTGGATGGATATAGCTTTCTCTAACAGATGCATTATATATACAGGACTTTCCCATTATTGCAAAAATTGGAGAAATGTGTTTTCTGAAAAATATTTGGGCTCTGTTCTAGATATAGGGACGCTCTATAAATGCTCTAGATATTTATAGGGATGCAGTGACTCAGTGGATAAGATGCTGAGCTTATCGATCAGAAAGGTCGACAGTTTGGCGGTTTGAATCTCTAACGCCACGTAATGGAGTGAGCTCCTGTTACTTGTCCCAGCTTCTGCCAACCTAGGAGTTTGAAAGCCTGTAAAAATGCAAGTAGAAAAATAGGGACCACTTTGGTGGGAAGGTAACAGCGTTTCATGCACCTTCAACATTTAATCATGCTGGCCGCATGACCATAGAGACATCTTCGGACAGCGCTGGCTCTCCGGCTTTGTAATGGAGGTGAGCACCGCCCCCTAGAGCAGAAATGACTCGCACATATTGGCGAGAGGAACCTTTATCTTTACTTAGATATGAATCTGAGAACAAACTTTACTTGACTCCATGAAAATCTCCTCTATTTTCCTGGGCATGTTCTCCAAGCAGAAGTTTCTGGCGGGTAAAGCATTGCTCCACAGATGTTCCTTTCTCTGGGTCCATGAACGAGATTGGGCATTGTACCCAGTATTTTCCCCATCGAGAACTCGACCATCAAACAGTCTGCTTGGCTTTTAGTAAAGAGTTATTGCACAATAACAAAGAGAATAAGAGGAAATGATCAGCAACATTGAACTTTGGTGGCTGAACACTTACTTGGTGACATTGGAAAGCCAGGCTTGGAAACATATTATGGTTTGGCCTCTGTTAAGGCAGATATTTCATATGTAACTTCAGGAGCAGGTGAGTCGGCATCACTTTAAAACAACAATCTAAGTATGTGCTCTACACTTCTCATTGGAAAGGACTGAATGCAAATAGTCTACAATAATCACTTCTTTTATGCTTCATTCTAGAAACATCTCCTTGGTCTGCAAATAACGCTGCTTCTTTATTTATTCCCAAAGAAATTCAGAAACCTACTCCCTGTTTTATTAAGGAAAAGAAACTCACCCCATAAGCAACCAACCCCACAAGGTTAATTTATTTTCAAAAATAAATGTGACCATTCCTCCTCCTGCCCCCAAAGCTACTCTACCTCGGGGTCTTTAAATGAGAGACATGAACTCCCAGCTTGGAGGTCACTAGTAGCAAATTTTGTTTTGACACATCTGATAAAAATCTGCTGAGCAATGTCCACCAGGGGCCAACAGCACTTGGCAGAATCAGTAGCCGTGGGAGATGAATTTGAACAGCAGGGTCACACACACACACACACACACCCTCCTGACCCTGGCCAAGCATAATTCAGCTCAGCCAAGGGCCTCTGCAGAAGGATAGCTAATGTACTAGAAATGCTGAAGAGGTTTCAAAATGTCCAATTATGATATGGATGGCTGATAATCTTACGACTTATAGCAGCTAAGAAATTGAATTACATGTTTAGTGCTGAAGCACAATAAAACTGTTCCAGCCTTTGCTATTTGGGATTTCCATGCATATCCAAGGAGGTGTGTGCATACAAGAAATACTTGAGAAGACAGCTACCAAAGACATCACCAAAAAGGGAGAGAGAGAAAAAAAATATGCAGAACAGAAAAGGGCAAAAGAGGACACATTACCAAACATTTGCATAAGCTGGTTTATATTACAGACATGCTTCTAGCAAGAATTATTTACATAGACATTCAACACATCTAACCATAGTAAGAAGAAAGTGACTCAGGGATGCCAGCCTCCCCAGTCTGTTGGGCAGATGCTGTCTCTTGATGGACAGCTTTAAGACTCGGCTTGTTCTTTTTATCTTTAAGTTGGACCTGAGCTTTACGGCCCTTCAAATAGAAAACATGTTCAAAGACATACTTTTCCCACCATTGCCCAGTATTGTGCTTTTTTAAAAAAAAAAAACCACACACACACAAAAGAACCTAAATGTGAGTGAATATTTGTGTTCTTAAAACAAATAAAGTTTTATCATCATGTGAGGTCTTTGAAAAGACATAAATGTGCAATGGGTAAAGGTAAATTGATTACAAAATGTTTTAACGTTAATATATCATTCATAGTCTCAGGAGAGATTTACAAGGGAAAGTTGAAGAAAATAATTCATATGTTGAAAAAATAATTCATAAGAAGTCAAATCACTTCTGTCCCACTGTCCAGAAAACTGTGGAAATATCCATTGAGTCAGATAGACTCAAACTGATCCATAACTTTATGCTCATAGTCGACATTCATTTCCAAACAATTTTAATGGTGTCCACCAAAGATGAAGTTGCTTTCAGGGCCTCACAAAAGTTGCTATAGTTCTCTTCAAGGCTGATTGGAGACCTTTGGCATCCGTCCTTTTCTCCCCCATCCCCACTCTCTAAACAGAGCCACTGAATCCTAGCAGTGGGATTTATTTGTAATGGCTCTGGCCCATAAAGACTGGAATAATGTTTAATGATAAGGAAAGGCAGGTAAGTGATAAATAGCAAGAAGATGCTCTGGGTAATGGTGCTAGTAAAATCTCAGAGGTCTTGATTGTTGTAATCAAGATTGTCAGATATGCTGGGCCATGAAGAATAGTATAATTATATTAAGAGGTGGTATCCAGCCGGTTCTGAACCAGAAATTTTGAGTAGTTTGGAGAACCAGAAAATACCACCTCTGACTGGAGATTTTACAGTATCCTTCCCCTGTCATGGCCACCAAGCCACGCCCACAGAACCGGTAGTAAAAAGATTTAAATCCCACCACTGATGCTATTAGAGGGATGCTGGAGAGAGAATCTGAAGAAAGATTGCAATAAAGTGTTAAAACTGTTGTCTTCTTGCTTGGGACTTGCTCAATAAGTTGCCAGCTGTAGACTTGTTGAGCTCTATCTGGGGGTGGACCAACAATATTAGCAACACACAACACAGCACAAAAGGTACAGAATGTATGGAGAAGGCCAGACATTCTCTCATTCAAACCACATAACTCTGACAGGAAGCATTGCCCTCATCGTCTTTGGCTTTGGGATGGTATCTGGCAGCCAAATTTGATTGAGTAGTGACATCATTGTAATGGTGACATGATCCCGATGGGCTGGAATATGAAACCAAGCAGAAATAATGAAAAATTAATCATTGTCAAAGTAAGTACTAAGTGGGACAGTACATTTTAGTAGAGTAAAACTGGAGTTCTTTAAAAATTCCTTCAAATCTGGCTCAAATCTCTTTTTAGCAAATAATACAATCATTTTAAAAGGTACTTTTTAAGAGATCCAAAAACTAAGTATTTTAATAATTTTCTTGTGAAGTTACTATCATACCTCTTTTCTCCCCTGTCTATTAGTCCAGTGCTGTTACAGCATAATGAAAATAATTGAGCACTTAGTCATTATATTTAGCATAAAGAGTCTTGAAATGTGTTTATATGTAAGTGTTGAGCTCTAAATGCTTCCCAATTCACTGTAATCACTAATTAAAGGGAAGAATCCTTGAGCCTCGGCAAGTTGAAAGTGCTTTGTGTTGTTAAAACTTTACTGACTTCTAGTACTGGATTTGCAGTGTTCTTTGTATTATTTCATGCAGTGGTGGGATTCAATTTTTTTTACTACCAGTTCTGTATGCATGGTGGGTGTGGCGTTACTTGGTGGGCATGGCTTGGTGGCAGAGGAAAGATACTATCATTCCCTCCCCACTCCACTAACCTGCTTTCCAGCTCTGTTCCCCTGTGCAAGGCAACAAAAGAAGATCCAGCCAATCAACTGGGACTTGGGAGGCAGAGAATAGATGGGGACGGGGCCAGTCAGAGGTGGTATGTGCGATCTATTCAAAATTTCCGCTACTGGTTTTCCAGAAGTGGTCAGAACCTGCTGAATACCACCTCTGATCTAATGACAAGGAGGCTCCCTTTTCCTTCCACATCTATCGCACAAGATAAATGTGGCTGCACCAAGGAGAAATTGACAGTTCCCTGCTCTAGACTCCCTTCCCCCTTTCCATTCAATCATATCCAGTTCTTGGACACTGCCTGGACAAGTCCCTGCAGTTTTCATGACCAGGTTTCTCAGAAGTGGGTAGCCATTGCCTCCTTCCTAGGGCTGAGAGAAAGTGCCTGGCCCAAGGGGCACTCAGCTGACTTTGTGCTCAAGGCAGGACTAGAAGCAGGGGAAAAAACTTATTCACTCTACTGTCTTTTCTGACAAAGCAACTATCCAATGTGGATTCCCCCCCCCCCCAATTTTTAAAATATCCACAAGAATTTGGGCCAAACAGGTTAGAAAAGGGATGAGACAAGTGAAAATTGCAGTACACAGACAAAAACAGAGAAAGACACGCAGTCACAAAATGTGACGAGTTATTTTTCAGCCCAGATAATCCATTGGATTCTTTAAAACGTTCAACCAAATTGTTTTTGCTACTTTCGGGATTGAAACCCTTGAAATAAGTTTCCCATTCCCTACAAATGTCTGGAACTAAGGTAAGCATCCTAACTTTGAAAAAATTTAGAAAAAAACCAGTGCAACCAATACATACATAGAAACCAACCAACCAAACAAATAGATCAATGCAGTCTGACAGCCCTTTTGTCACTAACATTCATCCCACCATGAATCCTGCTTAGAGGAAACTTCCAGATCTGCTCCATAAAAATATATGCGTGGAATTCCTTTTGTATTTCTTATAGCTCTACCTCTGTTCTCAACTTATCAATCCTCCTCCTCCTCCTCCTCCTCCTCCTCCTCCTCCTCCTCCTCCTC
>BLBF01000025.1:1840605-1853366 GCA_015471245.1 Laticauda colubrina | reverse complement strand
TCCTCCTCCTCCTCCTCCTCCTCCTCCTCCTCCTCCTCCTCCTCCTCTTCCTCCTCCTCCTCCTCCTCCTCCTTTCTTAGGTATCTGAACACTGGGTAGAACAAAGCTCCATTTGCATCCACCAGAATGTCTCTGGATTTAAGAGAGATCTAAATATGTTATGAGAAGATGGAGAGATTTAGAGTCCAGGGAATTTCTTTGAAGTTATTTCAGCTGTAGAAAAAATATTCTAGCTACCAGAAAGAATATATGTTAAATTTCAGTGCAGTCATATGTGTATGTGTTTGCGGGGGAGGGGTCATTAAGTGTGTGCAAGTGATAATATAGCAGGTACATATAGTAATTTTTCACAGAAGTGAATTTCATTCCCTCACTGATTCATTTCTGGAAATATTTGCACCAATCTATCTGAAGGTTTTGGGGTTTCTTATGAGGAAAGTTTAGTATTTTCATAGAAATTCTATCCCTCCATCTCCCAAAAACACCATAGAGAAATGTGTTCTTTTATAATATTCCAAATTTTAAAGGCTGCTCTTGGAAAAAGCAAAAAATCAAGGAAACAAAATATGTCTGGCATCTCTGTATCAATGTGCCTGACATCTTCGGTCCCTCATAATATAAAGTCCCAAATACACCACCACCCTGCCACGAATTTGTCAACCAACTAAAAGGTTTAAGAAATTCCCTTTTTATTTATTTCTTTATTTTTAATTAAAGCTGCTTGCTCACAACTCAAAGCCTTATTTATCTAAAAGGTGGAAGCCTTCTTCTGCTCAGAAGAGACTGCTAAGCCTGGAAATTCCATCCATTCTGTCTTAAGATAAGAATAAAGCAAAAGCTTTATTTTATTAAATTAATTTATTAATTTCCTCATAAGAGAAGCATAGGTCTTCTGAAGTAATTTTTCTGAAGTAATTTTCAGTTTTAAATCTCAGGTCAAGGGGTTATTCTCCCAAGTGATCTGAACTGAAACAATTCAGTTGCAGAAGACTTGGCCTTTCTTGTGGCACCACAAAGGAGTCACACATCTAGATTTTAATACCATTCCTACATGCAGCAGCTCATACTACTGACTTCAGCAGAATTTACTTCTGAGTAATTATGCACAAAATTGTACTGTTGTGTTTTATGCATCACGATAAAAAGAAGAGCGGAATTACTATAGTTTTTAATTAAATGGATATAAATTCACAAAGTTGGATGGTGTTCATAAAAATTGTGGAAAATACTTTTTGGAAAGGATAGGTCTCACTTTTGGTTGATCAAAATTTTAGATTAGAGAAATTAACCAAGAGCTTTGATCTGTGAGAATTATTTATGAGTAAACTTGCATCGCACTATTTTCTCCTCTCTTTCCTTCCTGTGTAAATAATAGGTCTTCTTCTGGGGATAGCTCCAGTTTCCCCAGTACAGAACAAAACTGGCTGACCTCAGATTGGTTTTTCTACGTTCAGTTTGTTCGCCACTTGAACAAACAGCTTACCTGCTGCCCCAGTGCCAATGGCAAACCTTTTGCTGGTTGTGAATTGAGGGCCAGTGTTGTGGGGAGGACACCCTCCAGGGACAATAAAATATTTCAGCCCCCCCCCCCCCAGCCAGGAAGCCAGGCACAACTCCAAATCATCTAAGAGTAGGTTGCTTGTTTTTAATTCCAGATTAATTAAGATTGAGCCTGAGACTATAAAGTTTGACAACAGAGGAAAAATTATTACAGAAATGCTCTTTTGAAAACTTCGGAGTGTGGGAAGGAAGAAATGAGTGGTGGATTCCAATGTCTGGTCAGGTTCCATTTGGCGGATTGCAAATGGCTGTAAACAAGGAGCTTTGTGAGGATAGTGCAACTGGGTAATTTGAGGCCAAGATGTAATGGTATCACATGAGCCTTTCTTCTGCATAGGAAAAGGCACGTTATCAAAATGCTGTAACCTAGTCCTTCTGTGCCAAGGGAACTTCATTCTGTGGAGTGCTTCCTTGAATGTTAACTGAGAGCTGTGAGAAACTGTGAGAGAAATAGAAACTAAATTAAAGTATGAGAAAAAAAGTGAATTTACCAGGGACATGATTGGTATATAAATTGAGAAAGGAGGGGAAAAAACAACAATGCTAAGATTCAGGAAGGAGAGACGGTACTAACAAATAATGTTCAGAAATTTTTCCATGATTATTTTTTTCCCCAAATCTGTATAAAAGATGGGATATCTGCCTGGAAAAAGTTTAAGGAATATTTAAAAAAAAAAGAAAAAAAACTTTACCAAAAAATTGGTTTACCAAAACTTTCATATCTTCGGAAACAAACTATCATTAGCCCAATAACAAGTTTTGAAATATCAGAAGTGGAGTGCTTTTTCTGTTCTGAAGGTAATGGTCTTTATGCTTTACAAGACTTTGCATTGGCTTTTTTTTTTCAAAATTGTGGGGAGGTTCAGCTGGTGATGTAATTTAACCTTTTTCTTTCTGTGGCATCACATTATGCCATGCTCTTTTATCAGAGCTATGATTTGAATTGGACCTTTTCCTGGATATTTTCTTTTTCTTTACCTATCACACAGCTTTTTATTGTAACCATCACTGTGACTGTGCACGTGTTTAGGAATAATATTTTTTTTGATTTCCTTTTTGTGTGTGCATGGAATGAAGTAGAATAAATTTGGTTGTCCAGGTCCTTGGCAATGTAGTGAGCAGACCACTGATGAAATGATTTCTATTTATTAATTTTACTTGCATTCTTTTGTCTGTTATAGGAAAGCCTGATTGGCTCATTGTGATTTCAGATAATTGTATCCCAGGGTTGGCAGGCTGAAGATAATGATTGCTGGTATCAAAGTAGTTTGGAGAGATTGGGGAAAGGAGGGGATGGGGATGGGGAAGTGTCTTAAAATAAAAGTCTGCAATTTCCCTAAAATAAAACTAAGTTCTACTACAATAAAGCTCATTTCTATATAAGTTCAACCAAAATTCCAGTTTTGGACTGTTTTGCTACAATTCCAGGAGAACTGTAGGCAAAAAGGAATTCCTTTGTCGGTGTGACTCTGCAAATTCAAGATCCCATTATGTGGAGCACAAAAAATAATGACTGTTTGGGCTCTACCTGCCACTGTAAGAATTTCCTTTTATGATGCAATATTGCATTGAACTCTGTATTATCAATAATGAACTGTAATGGGTGAAGTAAAATACAATGACCACCCAATCTCTGATGGTGGAAGTAGGCTTATAGTATCAAGGCTGCAAAAATCTAGGCAAATACTTGAGGGAAGCAAAGAATTAGAATGTTTTGTTTCTGTGTCCATGCGGTAAGATTGTATTAAACATTAAATAAAGTACCAGCTTTATTCTGAAGAAAGTCTCAGATTGAGTAAGTGACTAGGTTCATACATTTTTAATCCACAGTTTGTTTAATAAGCCACAATTAGTGGTGTTAACACATTGCACTAAGACATTATCCTTAAGTTATAAACTAGAGTGACTGAGTTTACCTGAGATTAAATCATAATCCAATAAACCATGCTTTGGTTTAGCATGTGAACTTCCAGAGGCAACACTATTAGACTAAATGGATTGAAAATCTGATTCAGTGGCTGTGTTTGCAAGGTATGTTAAACCATAAAGTAGTTGGTTTAGAGCAGTGCCTGAGCCCAGGTATGATGGCTTGTAATTAAACTTTACAAATTATGAGATGGACCACTATAGATTTAAAAAAAATCATAATTACTCAAACCATGGCTTAGTGTAAACCCAGCTTCCTCTGTATCTATGCTTCCTTCTAACAGAAAAGAATACAGATTGGGAAGGCAAATACACTGACCTTAATCCATTTTCAAGCTTATATTTCTATGGAGTGATCTTTGTTTCACTAAAGAATACGGGAATATGCTATTAAAGTAGCTCTTGCTTTGTTGGGAGCATATGAATCAACAATTCTTCCTTCCTTTCCTCCTTTCTATCTTCCTTTCTTTCTCTTCATATTTGTCAGAAATATTTTCCTTGAACTTCTCCCTTGAACTTCCAAAGGCTGCCGAGAAGGGCTGGAGCTCTCTGTCTCTGAATGCATATGTGTGAGCACGCATTCAGTACTAATCTCACATTCAACCACTCCATCCCTTGCCATTTGGATGGCAATCACACAGTCTGGATGCCAAATGGTGCAGATATATTTTTTCCAGCAGCTGCATCTGGCTTCTTGGCAGATGTCTCTTTCAGTCATGTTGGCAGCCTTAGGAGCTGCCTGAAGCTCTGTGTTTAGGCAGCTTGTCTCTCTTGAGAAAGAAAGCATGTTTTCGCAATCTTTGTTTCATTTGGACACAGCCATCTTCCTCTGGTTCTTTAAATGAGGTCTTAGAAAAGCCTGCATTGATAAATAGATAATACACATTTGGGATACTAGACCCCAAGTGGATCTAAGTAGAGCTCTATTATTTTCTTAGGTCAATGGAGAAAAAAGTGTCATTCCTTCAGGTGACCTTTTCAACTTTTCAGTCCCAAACCAGAAGAGAACTTTAACTCTAGGATTTCTCAGCAGGTTGTCTTGAGTTGTCTTGGGCCAGTCACTTTCCCTGAACCCAACCCATCTCACAGGGTTATTGTTGTGGGGAAAATGGGAGAAAGAAGCTCAGATAGACACGCAGATAATCACAGTTGGAAGGGATCTTGTAGTTCATCTTGTCCAACTCCTTGCCCAAGTGGGAGACCCTTCACCGTTTCTGACAAATGGCAGTCCAATCTCTTCATATTACATATGTTCACCATCTTGGAATTATTTATTAAGAAACAATAAAGGCAGGATAAAAAACATCTTTAAAAAATACCGACTAAAGAGCTCCAATGAATTTAATTTTTTTTTTAAAGTGTTAATTGTCCCACCTGCAAAAGAGTTAATTGCTCCAAGAATTATAATTCTATGATCAATAATGATAGGCCATTCTTTCACTGAGAAAAACATAAAGCCAAGAGAGGGAAGAAAAAGAGCTACCATAACATTTTAGGCCAGACAACAAAATATTTCAGTTTAAACAGAGATTAATACACTGCTCAGGATGTGTTAAGTCTATGTGCTGTGAAAGGCTGTTTTGGAGTGACAAGTGATGGGAAGGAGGTATGCAGTTACCTGTTCAAAAAAAAAAATGCTTCTAGAAAGGCTACATGTCGAGAGTGATGCAAAATAAAGCAATTGTTTGTTTTACATAATTCTCTTTTGCTAGGCATGACAAGGGACAAAGAGCTATCCAGAGTGCTGAAGTCCCAACTATAGCCATTTCAAGTCATCTTCTTTGCCTGTCTACTTTGATGAATTACACAAGCTATTGATCCCTCCCTCTCTCAGTCACACATACATCCACACACATTTTCTGTCTACATCTGCAGTTATAAGGGCTAGGGAAACAAGGAAATGTCTAGGTTCTGTAGATTGTCATTTTAGATACTCAGGTCAATTCATCAGTGGGTAGAGTGGCACTTCATTTTGCAATGCCAAGTTGAATTTATATCCAGATAGATTATAATGGGGGAGTTCCTCCACTTTCTTGGAATAGAGTTCTGCTCAGTATCACATATTCAGCATACAGTTATCATAAAGTAATTAAGAAGAATTCAGCATTTGGAAATAGATGTCTTTTTCAAAACCTTAAACATTCAATTACTTCCTCTTCAAAAGTGCTACAAAGGTATATTTAAGAATATTGTAAATAGCAATAGCACTTAGACTTATATACCACTTTATAGTGCTTTCCAGCCATCTCTAAGTTCATTTTACCCACCTCGGAAGGATGGAAGGCTGAGTCAACCTTGAGCCTGGTGAGATTTGAACTGCCGAATTGCAGGCAGCTGGAAGCCAACAGAAGTAGCATGCAGTATTGCATTCTAACCACTGCACCATCATGGCTCATTAATAATTAATAATTAATGATATAACATTAATAATTATTTCTTTTAAAAATTGTGCTACCTTCCTCAGACACCACCAAATTTAGCATTAAATCACATGCACACTGGCAGTGACCTAGTAGAAAGAATTTCCTGCCCAGCATGTTTCAAGTTTCATTCATACGTACAGTCTAAAATTAGATCCATGACTTTTATTGTTGGTCCAAAAGTTCCTTGCCTAGCTTAATATTTTGTTAAAAGAGAAAAAAGACTTTTCTCAAAAAGGACATGCTCAATCATCTTCAGCCTTTCCAGGTGTTTGTTGAGTAGTGCTTTTAATTGACACCAGATGATGTAGTAGGGAATGGCCAAGTATTTGGGAGGGCTTTTTTTTTTTTTAAAAAAGGGAGTGTCATATGTTCAAATAAAAGAGGAAAACTCCCTGTCACTCCAAGACAAGCAACAGAAAAAGAATGTTTCCATTCGGAAAGGTTAGAAATAAGGTGTCCTAAGCATGGGATGCAGAACCTGGACTTCTCCTGTTATCATCTCTCCAAAACTCTCAGTAGTTCCAGACAAGATAATAATCAGGGATGGTGGATAGTAGGAGTAGTATCTCAACAACATCTTGAAGGCCGCATTTCCCCATCTCTCCATATTCATACCAAAGAGGGCTGTGAAAATATGTTCTGACCCCTCACATCTTGGACATAAACTGTTCAAACTTCTTCCCTCAAGGTGATGCTATAGGGCATTGCACAACAAAACAACTAGACCCAAGGACAGTTGTTCCCCTCCCCCCAGGCCATCACTCTGCTAAACAATTAACTCTCACAACACCATCAAACTACTTAGTAGGACTGTATTACTATTATACTTCTCATCTTTCCTATTACCCTTTCTTCTTACGACTATAACTTTGTTGCTATTGTTATCTTATGATTTATATCAATTGTTTTATTTAGTACCCTAGTATGATTTCTGTTGATTGCTTATTTAGTATCCTATGACTATCACTGAATATTATATCTTATGATTGATGATGAATGTATTTTATGATTACGATCATGATTTATCACTTGTTGTTTGTATGTACACTGAGAGCTTATGCATCAGAGACAAATTCCTTGTGTGTCCAATCACACTTGGCCAATAAAGAAGGTGTATTGGATATGTGTGTTGCCTTGAATTATTTATATAAATAATAAAGCAGGGATCTCCAAACTTGGCAACTTTAAGACTTGTGGATTTCTGGGAGTTGAAGTCCACAAGTCTTAAAGTTGCCAACTTTGAAGACCCCTGTAATAAAGACTGGATATAAATCAGCAGTGGGATCCTACCTTTTCCACTACCGGTTTGGTGATCTCACATGAGTCCTTGCACACCTAATGCACGCACCTAACACATGCATCTTTCCCCACAACAGCTGAGGCAATCAACTGAGAGGATAAAGAAAAGTGCAAGGGCAGTGGGAGGGCTGATCCTGCACATTTCTCTTCTTTCTCCTCTCAGCTGATTCTGGGAGGCTTTTTTTTTTTTACTACTGGTTGGGACTGAACTGGTCTGAACTGGTAGCATACCACTACTGATATAAATAAGTAATAAGTACTTGAGTAAAGAGCAGCTTTGGGGTATGATTCTGCAGCTGGAAAAGAATAAGAAGAGAAAGGGTTAAGTGTATCTCCTTGCAGGGAACATGGTTCTGAACAAGATTTTGGGATGAATGGATGAATGGATTTATTTATTTAGCCGCACATCTTGCAATCCAAGGCAACTTTGGGCAGTTTACAACATAATGTTCAGGTTTTAATAGTCAGGGTGAGACCAAGGACATTTTGGGGGTCAGCATGCTCCAAATTGTGTTTAAACCCTAAGGCAGGCACATTCAGTCCTGAGGATGGTGAGAGCAGGAATAACTGGCCCCTTTTTGCTGTGTTCTGCTGCCACCCGCAGGCCTGTCTGGAAAAAAAGAATTAACCAGCGGCAATTGTTAGGGCTAGCTAAGCTTATGCTTCCAAGGGAAATTTTATTTTGACAATACAGCAAGAGAAGCTCCCTTCCAAGGCTGTTTTGTAAACTAACACAGCCTGTGGCTTTTCAGTAGAACAGTGAAACAAAGCAATGTGCTAACTGGCATATGCAGATGCCCATGGGAGCCTATGGTAATACAGTACACCTTAGCCACATATCACCATTGAACCACAATAATACAATCAGGGCTCTAATACAACAATAATACAAGGTTCTAGCAAATAACAGTGATATGGCTATTATGTTTTCATCTGTGATAATTGTGCAATATAATCATCTACAGGATACATTGTTGAAAAGGGAGAACTTCGCTGATTCTCTTCACTGATGATGTAAAGCTATTCAACACCACAGATAATACTGCTACCCTTCAAAAAGATATTGACTATGTATTTAGAATGGTCAAACAGATGGCAGCTTCAAATCTCAACAAATAAATGCTCTGTCCTACATATTGGCAAAAAAAAAAACCAGAAAATAAAATACAGGCTGAATAGTCAAGATCTTATTGATGATCCAAATTCTGTCAAGGATCTTGGAGTACTCATCTCTAATGATCTAAGTGCTAGAGCCCACTGTAACTACATAGCCAAAAAGGCATTAAGAGTTGTTAACCTAATCCTATGTAGTTTTTTCTCTGGTAATATTACCAATAAATTAATAGAGCATACAAAACATTTGCTGGACCAATACTCAAATACAGCTCATCAGTCTGGAACCCGCATTACGTATCTGATATTAACACAGTTGAGAAAGTCCAGAGATATTTCACAAGAAGAGTTCTCCACTCCTCTACTCGTTGCAGAATGCCTTATGCCACCAGACTTGAAATTCTACACCTAGAAAACCTTGAAGTATGCTGTCTTCCGTCTGATCTAAGTATGGTATATAAAATCATACATTGCAATGACTTACCTGTCAATGAATACTTCAGCTTCAACCATAACAATACAAGAGCAAACAATAGATACAAACTTAAGGTTACTCACACCAAACCTGATTTCAGGAAATACGACTTCAACAACAGAGTGGTCAATGTCTGGAATACTCTACCTGACTCTGTGGTTTTTTCCCCCAAACCTCAAAAACTTTAACCTTAGACTGTCTACTATTGACCTCACCCCTTTCCTAAGAGGTCTGTAGGGAGCGTGCATAAGCGCACCAACCTGCCTACCATCCCTGTCCTATTGTTTCTTTTATATATTTTTTATTTTTCGTATTTGTATCCATGTATTCATAACTATGTTTTTACTTATACCTATTATCTTGTAAGCAATTGACAAACAATAAATAAATAAATAAATAAATAAACAAACAAACAAACAAACAAACAAACAAACAAACAAATAAATAAATCAAAACTTCACCTGGTCAAGTAATGATCTTTCCCAAGACTCTGATTTTGTAAACGGAGCTATTTCTCATGGGGGAAAAAAATCTCACACTGAGCAATTGTTGACATTAACAAAATTGCATCAGAGGTGGTATTCAGCAGGTTCTGACCATTTCTGGAGAACCGGTAGCGGAAATTTGGAGTAGTTTGGAGAACTGGCAAATACCACCTCTGACTGGCCCCGCCCCCTTCTATTCTCTGCCTCCCATTGAGTCCCAGCTGATTGGCTGGGACTTCTTTGGTTGCCCTGCACAGGAGAACGGAGCTGGAAAGCAGGTTAGTAGGGTGGGGAGGGAATGAGATTTTGCAGTATCCTTCCCCTGCCTCGCCCACCAAGCCACACCTACAGAACCAGTAGTAAAAAAAAATTGAATCCCACTACTGAATTGCATCATCAATTCCTTACCAAGCCTTAGATTTTTGGAGCATTTTTTCCAATCCCCCACTTCACCCTCCCCTGCTTATTAACTTGCTTTTAAGGAAGATTGACAGTTTGGAGACTAGAAGGTTACGGGGGTGGGGGTAGGGAATTGCAGGGGATTTGGCCAGCATCCAATTGAGTTGGTTCAGCTGATCAGTTTATTCAGGTGGGTGCTCCTCCCCCCTTTACCATTCATGTGTATCCATCCTAAAACTGTACCCTTGATGGAAGAGGACAACCATCCCAGATAGAAGGATTATGCCAATCTTTGGTCAAAGGTGTATAATCGTTAAATTCTCCTTCTGGAACCTCCCAGCAAGGTTATAGGGAAGAGTTCTGATTTCCAGCCAAATTCTAACTAGGAATTTAAGACAGGAATACTATCTGGGGTTGAAAATGTGGGTTGCCACATTTTTTTTTTACGAACATGCCTGGTTGTTTACAGTCTGTTAGAATAAAGAAATTATCTGAATGTTATAAAATGCTGATGAATTACAGAAGTTGAGATGTTACTTCAAGCACTGCTTCATAATGGCTACAGCATCTCTCCTAAATACTGCTTTCTTCCCTATCACTTCTCATGAAACAGATTTAGGATGTTGTCATTTTAACATGATAAAAATATTGGAATTCATTCTTGAAATATTTTTATTATTAGACTGTAATATACATCAACTAAATAAGTGTATTAAATGCTACAATACTTTGAAAAAGAATATGCCCACCTCTATAATGGGGAAAAAAAGAGGGGAAGGAAATGAAAAGGGAAGGGGAAAACTTTACACACTACCTGTGAATTAAAAAAACAAAAAGAAAATCCCTATAAAATGAAAAAAGAAAAAAAATCAAACAGCTAAACAAAACTAGACCCAAAAATATCACGATTTTCAAGAAAATGAACTTGCAGAGAAGCAAAAGCTCTGATGTTAAGAATATGAACCTGCTTTTTTTTAATTGTTTCAAGAAAATTGGAAGTCCCTCTGCAGCTGTAGTACAATCCCAGGAAAATATATCTTTGGTTTGACAAGTTGATCTGTGCTCCATGTGTATCCATATGTTCTACAAAGACCATTCTTCCTTCAAATAAAAAATGCTGATAGCTCTAAGAATTATGAAAGTATTTATCCATGCCAATAACTATATCAAATTCAGCATTAAATTCTGCTTAGCAATAGCACTTAGACTTATATACAGAGCTTTACAGCCCTTTCTAAGCACTTTACAGAGTCAGCCTATTGTCCCCAATACTCTGGGTCCTCATTTTGCCCACCTCAGAAGGATGGAAGGCTGAATCAACCTTGAGCCAGTGAGAATTGAACTGCTGAACTGCAGCCAGAAGTCAGCAGAGATAGCTTGCAGTACTAAATTCTAAACACTGCGCCACTATGGCTCATTACACTGGACATTTCGACAGGCAAGAAATTACACATATTTTCTGTGCAATTTCCCCTAAATACACAGTTACATCACTTGGATTAAAATGATTAAACTTTAATCACAGTTTGATGTGTGTATGCTGTGGCCCTTTGCATTATGTATCTGTTTGTGGTATGATGGCCTCCATTTGGATGAATCACATTTTTATTAAAAAGTTTTTTTATTAAAAAACAGAAATGTAATGCATTTCTCTGCTATCCCCAGTTATAATGTATGCTAACTCTCAGGGAGGATCTCCTGTGTAAAATATACTCTCCAAGAACATAAGACGATTTGTTGATGAATCAACTAGAGCTGAACTTCAGCAGCAGCCAGCTACATGTTGATAATTAAACGCACATAACTGTTTCATGAGGTACTTCTCATATTTCCATCTCATGAACTGAGCCTTTCTAAAAAACTAAATCTACCTCTGACCTTCCTTCATGTGTCCAACCTTGTTAGCTCTACAAATTACTCCAATCAATGGTGCCTTTGGGTATCTGCCAGAACATTTAAAACTGTTTAATGCACACAAATATGTCTGTTTGCACTAAGACCCCTATAAATTAATTGGAAGTGTTCCTCTGTCATATCTGACTTCTCCCATTGGGTCCTTCTGGAATTTTAAAGTTGCTGCTGTTTACTAATTTCTAAACTTTTTTTTTAATAAATAAATTGTATTGATTTTACAGTTAGAACAAATCGACAATACAAATGAAAGAAAAAAGGAGAAAAAAGAAGTAGAAAAAAGAAAAAAAGATAGGCAATTAAAAACATTCTCATTTTCAACAGTTTGTAAGATCTTTTTTTTTTCTTTCCTTAATTTATGCCATATACACACACCTAATCCTTACATATATCTGTATATCACTCCTATGAATTTGTCCTGTTCTCTTTTGCCTTATGGGTGTAAAGTCTATCTTTGGTCTAACCATTTATACCAGCAGTTCCAGCTATTGTAGTATATTGAAATGTCTTTATTTCTTAATGCCAAAGTTAATTTGTCCATTTCTGCACAGCTTGAAATTTTTAGAGTGATCATCTCCTCTGATGGAATATGAGGCTGCTTCCAACATTGGGCAAAAGCTAATCCGGCCGCTGTTAAAATGTGTATTGTTATGTATTTTGCTTTTTTTGGTATTTGTTTATCAAAGATCCCTAGCAGAAAGGACTCTGGTTTGTACTCGATCTGTTCTTTTGTTATTTCTTCCAGCCAATTTCTAATTTTTTGCCAATATTTTTGAGCTTCTGTACAGGACCACCACATATGAAAAAAGGTTCCCTCTTTTTAAATTTTAAAGTTGCTGCTGTTTACTAATTTCCAAACTTTTAAGTTTAAGAATTTCATAGTTTGGATTTGGGATGAACTGCTGTAATTAATTCTTTTCTACGGTCACAGACCAGCACAAAAAAGAAACATTAAAATAAAGCAGAGCCAAACAGTGGGTGACCAAGATCTGCATAATTTTACAGACATTGTAACAAATTTAGCAAATTTCAGAGAAATTGAGTCATCCTGAACCAACAATCGTAGTTGTACATAAAAAAGAATTTCCAGGATATTTCATTAGGTAATGTGTGATGAATTTATTAGTTCCTACAGAGGAATCAATACAACAGGATATGAGCTAGTCAACA
>BLBF01000025.1:1807906-1840205 GCA_015471245.1 Laticauda colubrina | reverse complement strand
ATGTGTGCTGTTCAGCTTCCTTCGGGTATCATCCCACGTCATTGTAGTGCTTTAAAAGCACTACAATGACGTGGGATAATACCTGAAGGAAGCTGAACTGCATTCATGTAAGTACCCGTGAAAACTTAAAAAACTTTAAAAAGCCGAGTACCACTGGAACCACCTGCACTGGTTTACGCCAGAGTCTCTGCAGTTCGATTCTCAAGTCCTGATATCTGGTGACTTTTTCAAGTTGTTTCTCATCGATTCTGCTGTCACCAGGTATGGCAATGTCGACGATCCACACTTTTTTCTTCTCCACAATTGTGATATCCGGGGTATTGTGTTCCAAAAATTTGTCAGTCTGTATTTGGAAGCCCCACAGTTATTGTTAGTAGTAGTAGTAGTAGTAGTAGTAGTAGTAGTAGTAGTAGTAGTAGTTAATCTTTAGTGAGATTCACAGCCTTTGGGGCTGGTCGATAGCTCAACAGCTTGGGTCCTAATAAAGGACCTAGGAACTATTCAGGGAGCATTGGAGGATATAAGCTGTTTCAAGTAGGGTGGTTTTTTTGTAGAATCAGGGTATTCAAGTCTGATAAATTCAGAATTTCCAAATAGCAAGGCAGCCCTTTAGGTATTGCTCCAAGGGCTCCAATTACAATTGGGATAACACACATTTTTTTTCCCAAAGTCATTCAACTTCAGTTTGTGAGTCCTGATACTTTGTGATTTTTTCTTGCTGCGTGTCTATAATTTGTGCATCACCAGGAATTGCAATGTCAATCAACCAAACCTTTCTCTTTTCAACTATTGTTATGTCAGGTGTGTTGTGGCCAAGTGCCTGTCAGTCTGAATTCTGAAGTCCTACAAGATCTTGATTTTTTCATTCTCCAGAACCTTCTCAATCTGATGTTCCCAGTACTTGTTACTATACTCAAATTCACTTTTGGCATAGTTTCCAGTGAATGATTTTAGCAACTCGTTATGGCATTCTAAGTAGTCAGTTTGTGAAATTTTGCTGCATCCATTGATTAAATGCTGAACTGTTTCACTTTTCTCATGACAGAGGTGGCATTTGCTGTTGGTGATGACATGCTGAATCTTTGCCTTCATGCAATTTGTGGCTAAGGCTTGCTCTTGAGCAGCCAAAATGAAGTCTTCATTTTCTTTTTTCAATATTCCTGATTTTAGCCAATTCCAAGTGCGTTTTTGGTCAGCTTTGCCTTCAGTACTTTTCAGGTATTGGCCATGCATAGCTTTATTTTTCAGATTTTCAATTCATTTCTCAATTGCTTCTTTTCTATATTCAGCTGTTGACTTGGTTGTCTTCAAAAGGCCTCCTTTATGTACTTCCTTAATAATTGGCTCTTCACTTTTCATTCAAGCTGTGTCTTTCTTCTTCTACAGTCTGCTTTATTTGTAGGTAAATTATTATTATTATTATTATTATTATTATTATTATTATTATTAGTCGTAGTCGTAGTATTAGTATTATTAGTATTTACTTTACTTTATTATTTATTTTATTTTACTTTATTATTTTACTTTATTGTTATTTTATTATTTCAGCAGTTCACAAAGCATCAAGTAAATTGACCACTTATTAAGAAACTTAAAAGATGTATTTCCGGAAAGATTCTCCCATGTAATAATTTGTATACAATGGCATAATTGATAAAAATTAACCAGTGCCTTCATCATCCATTCCCAAGATTGTCAGAGAAGCAGGTTCAGACCAGATAATTATCTGATGGGCTACCTGCATTCACATGGGGTACTCTATTTAACAGGAAAAAACAACAGTCTCCTTAAAGAGGTTGGCTTTCATTATGCTTCATTTTCTATAAAACTGCATGTGGTAGAATAGGTTTTCATAGGAATGGGAAAGAATGAAAGAAGCAGGGAGGGCCTAATAAAGGAAAATATTTGTAATTCAGGGTTGACATGAGGGGTCCTTGATGCAATCTGAGCTTGTTTTTTTTTTTTCCAGACATTTCATTATCCAAACTAGGTAACATCATCAGTGCTAGTAAGGAGTGCTATTTGCTGTCAGTTTATATTCAGTATTGGTGGGTGGTCTTAGAGATTCTTTCATTGGGTTGTTTGCTGTTGGCTTCACTGGCAGTTTCTTGATTGGGGTATTGCTTACTTCATGGTTGGTCTGATGTTAACCCTGGAGTTAATCCAGGGGTGGGTTTCTACCGGTTCTGTCTGGCTCTATAGAACCAGTAGCTCTGAAGAGCAGCAGACATAGAACCGGCTCTATGTCTGCTGCTGTTTTGGCCCACGTGCTCGCCCAGGCTCCTACCTGATCTTTATTTCCTGCTTTTTCAATCTCAGCTGCTTTGTGCAACACAGCTGCAGTTGAAAAAGCAGGAAAAAAAGGGCTTTTCCAACTGCTCCGCACTTGCACACAGCGCTGCTCAGCTGTCCAGGCAGCAAGCTGATGACAATATACACACACGCACGCAGGTTAAACATCTGAACAGGAAGCCCAAATATCTCTCTCAAGTCATACCCTCTACAATGAGCTCTGGAGATATTCTGAAAACCAAGCAAATATACAGCAAATGAATTCTTAATCTAATTTTAAATATGTTTATTTACTTATTAAATGTATTGGCCACCCACCTTACCATAGGGTAACTCTGGTTGACTTATTAATATTAAAATGATAAAGCTATACAAATAAAACAGAACAAAAATACAATACAACCCTAGCTATAAGATATGGAGAGAGGGAATGGGGTAAGTATGGGAGGTGTGTGTGTGGGGGAACTGTTATTAATCTATCAACCACCACCACCCATTGGAGGTTCAAGCTAACTGGCACAGCCAGATCCTTGAACTCTTGAAAAAGGGCAGGAGAGCAGGAGTTGACCTCACTCTGGAATCTCACTCTGGAACAAAATGTTCCAAACGGCAAGGAGCATTGGCAGAGAAGGCTCTTCTGGACACTGCCAGCTGGAATACCCTGGCTGATGGGGCCTGGAGCATGCCTCCTCTGCCCGCACAGATGGGTTGTCCCAATCCCAGTGGGATGAGATGGTTCCTCAGGTAGCATAGCCTAATGCCATGAAAGGACTTTAAAGGTGTAGAAAGTTAGCACCCTGGAAGAATGAAATATTTTGGGAAATATAAAAAAGGCAGAATACTATATTTCTCAAAGAGAGAAATGGAGAAACGTTTTTTAAAGAAAACCCCAGTTTCTTAATAGCTCCAGAAGATATTTTGTGCCTGTTAGGAAAGATTAGGCTAGCCTATCTACAAAACAAAAGATCTTCATCTCCAGGATGATGGGATTATCCTTCAGGGAAAAGCCATTAAGCCACAATAGGCATTACCCAACACCCTTTCAGAACACAAGCATCACCCTCAAACTTCAACCAACTTAGCTCAGACAATCTCCTAGGATTTGTACATGGCACCATGGGAGTCTGACAACAAGCAATAGAATACATGTACTTGCACCAGGAACAGGAAGCTCAAGTTCAAAACCCAAGAGAAGGTATAAATACCTCCCCAGTCTTAACTCTATGTGATCAGCTTGCTACTCAGAACCCATGTGGCCAGCTTCATCATTAAATCATCTTTCCAATCAGCCTCCATGTTTCCAGTGTCTTTCTCCAGTTTGGAACTGAACCAGATGGATATTTCTCCCAACAAAGGTGATTACCAACACCTTCAATTCCATCCAGAAGCAAACCAGCCACGGAGCAGTGGTATTATATAGGCCATCCTTGGAGTCCCAAAACTGCCCATGCCATTCTATGTTCTATTTAGAGAGATATTATTGATTTTATTTGGAATTCCTTATACATGACTATTGGCTTTCTTTATTTTTCTTGCATTCCTCTTTTCCAATAAATTCCATTTTAGTTACATTAGCTTCAGAAAGGAATTTCTTATTCAAATCATTTCAATGTTTATGGTCATACGGTTTTCTGTTTTCAAAATGTGCACATTTTTCTTAAATTCTGTATTTCTCCATTTTGGCCAGAGAATAAAACATCTTCCTTTTCATTTTTTTTTCTCCTTAAAGTTGAACTTAAGGGAAAAATATCTGATATAAGATCATGGTGGAGTACGTGTGTTTTGGGGATGGGTGGTGTTGGAGAGTGCAGCTACATGAACGAAGAAATCCTAACAGGGATTAAGAATGTGGATTTTTAGAAAAATTATTAGCATAAATCTCACCAATACTCTTTAATATAAAATATAGTATATAACAGTGATGGTGAACCTTTTCGGCACCGAGTGCCCAAGTCAGAATGCATGTGCATACATGCACATGCATCAGAGCTGCATGTGCCCACAGAGAGGGGTCTGAGTGCCACCATGTGTGCCATAGGTTCACCATCACGGGTATATAGTATTTTCCACCATACAGTTGTAAGAGACTGAGATAAAACTGAAGGGGTGGGAGGATGCACTAATCACAGGAGGAAGGAAGATACTGGGAAGATTAGTGGGTATATACAGGTAATCCTTGACTTACAACAGTTCATTTAGTGACCGTTTGAAGTTACAATATCACTGAAACAAGGGCTTTATGACTGTTTGTCAGCTTACAACCATTGCAGCATCCTCATAGTCACATGATCAAAATTCAGACACTTGGCAACTGATTCATATTTATGATGATTGCAGTGTCCTCAGATCACCTGGTCACTTTCTGTGACCTTCTGTGAAGTCATATTCACTTAATAACCATGTTACTAAATGAACAGCTGCAGCAGTGGTGGGATTCAAAAAATTTTATGACCGGTTCTGTAGGCATGGCTTGGTGGGCATGGCAGGGGAAGGATACTGCAAAATCCCATTCCCTCCCCACCCCACTAACCTGCTTTCCAGCTCTGTTCTCCTGTGCAGGGCAACTAAAGAAGACCGTGCCGATCAGCTGGGACTCGGGAGGCAGAGAGTAGATGGGGCGGGCCCAGTGAGAGGTGGGATTTGCCAGTTCTCCAAACTACTCAAAATTTCCACTATTGGTTCTCCAGTACTGGTCAGAACCTGCTGAATACCACCTCTGCACTGCAGAGTTTCTCTTAACAACTGTACCAAGAAAGGCTGTAAAAGGAGACAAAAGTCACTTAACCAGTGTCTCACTTTCCAATAGAAATTTTGGGCTCAATTGTGTACATAATTGAGGACTATTTGTAATGGATAAATCAGGACTGGGTTGGCTGATGGAAAGGAAAGCAGATTCATTTTATTTCTGTTATATTTCTGTTAAATTATATTTTCATTAAAAAAAAAGAGAAGAAAAATCTTTGTGTCCACTTCCTATTGAAAATTTAGTTTGACATATATACTGATCTACCAAAACAATATTTTGTTGGATAAATCTTGAAAAAATACGACCTGGCCATCACATTTAAATTGGCACCCTTCAAACTTCAAACAGGATTTCCTTTATTCCTAGCACATGCTTTTACTGATGGACGACTTGAATTAATTGCAGTTACTTTTAATGTGACACCAAGTGTGTGTGTGTTTGTTTATTTGTTTATACACACTCAAAACCGTAGAAATGGTGGTAGACTTTAGAAGAAACCCTCCCATACTACCACCTCTTACAATACTAGACAACACAGTATCAACAGTAGAGACCTTCAAATTTCTAGGTTCTATTCTATCACATGACCTAAAATGGACACCTAACATCAAAAATGTCATCAAAAAAGCACAACAAAGAATATTCTTTCTGCACCAACTCAGAAAGCTCAAGCTGCCCAAGGAGCTGCTGATCCAGTTCTACAGAGGAATTATGAGTCTGTCATCTGCACCTCTATAACTGTCTGGTTTGGTTCTGCAACTCAACAGGACAGACACAGACTTCAGAGAGTAATTAGGACTGCAGAAAAAAACAATTACTACCCACCTGCCTTCAATCAAGGACCTGTATACTGCACGAGTCAAAAAGAGGGCTGTGAAAATATTTATAGGCCCCTCACATCCTGGACATAAACTGTTTCAACTCCTTCCCTCAAAATGACACTACAGAGCACTGCACACCAAAACAACTAGACACAAGGAGAGTTTTTCCTGAAAGCCATCACTCTGCTAAACAAAATAATTCCCTCAACACTGTTCCACTATTACAAAGTCTGCACTATTACTGTTGATACTTGTGTGCATTTGTGATTGTAGGACTGTAATTTTGTTGCTTGTATCCTTATGATTTTGACTGTTTCCTGGTATGATTTGATTATTGATTGTACCCTATGACTATCGTTAAATGTTGCACGTTGTGATTCTTGATTCTTAATGAATGTACCTTTTCTTTATGTATACTGAGAGTATTTACACAAGACAAATTCCTTGTGTGTCCAATCACACTTGGCCAATAAAGTATTCTATTCTATTCTATTCTATTCTATTCTATTCTATTCTATTCTGTTCTGTTCTGTTCTGTTCTGTTCTGTTCTGTTCTGTTCTGTTCTGTTCTGTTCTGTTCTGTTTTATTCTATTCTATTCTGTGCATATTTTTACCTATCAGAGTAGGTCACTCTAATAGCAAATGAAAGAAGAATTAATATTAAATATTCCATAGTGGTATCAAAATGATTTGTAGCTCCTTTGAAACTCCTCCAAAAACAATGTGACCTCCCAACAGCTGAGTGAAACACTGCTAAGGATAAGTTTTTTGATGTTTAATGAAAAGTTTTGTGTAGCCATAATATGGGTGCATCTGTATATATTGTACAAGTGTTTCTCTGTGAATATTTCTTTTCATTACAAGATGTTATGTTTCTAAAGCCATATGTTAAATGTGTGTGTGTGTGTGCGCGTGCACATGTAGGTGATGTTAGAATGAAATACCAATGCCTCAAACATTATCAACATTTTATTCAGACATTTGTACTCAGTTATCTAGGTAATGTTAACATATTTAAGAAATGGTGACAATGTTTAAGTGATTTAATTCTTAATTGTACAGTATGTTGTATTGTATTATTCTATTCTTTCCCCCCCAGACAATTCCCACACCTTTAAATTACAGATGATCAGATTCAAGATATACTTTTGATTTCAACCATTTTATGACAAACAAAAAACAAAAAACCCAAGCGGCTGATGGAAAGAATTGAATTAACATTTTAGGTTAGTTTTCTAAAGTAGTTTTAATGCTGGCAATCCAAAGGATGGACTAACTGGTAAAGGGCATAATAATATGTAATGATTTGCATGCAACCCACAAGTACTATCTAGTAAAGTTCCACTTTATACAATGTCATTACAAGTATGTGTCCTGCCATCTATGGATTTTCATGGTTGATTTTTGATGACTTGCTAAAATAAATTTACTTTTTTTTAGTTTTAAAATGTTTATCCTGGTTTATATATTTCTAACCCAAATACCTGTTAGGTGACTTAGATTCCTAACAATCTCCCCTTTTGGGTAAGGCAATATATACAACCTTACATTCTAAGTCCATAATCTTCACAGCTAGCCTTATGCTTTATAGAGCCTTGGGCCTTTGTAAAATGATCTGCAATATTGTTTTCTGACATACAGTATTCTAGTTTAATCATCTTACTTTGCACACATTGTCTCACATTTAAATATCTTAAATCTGTGTGTTTCATTCTTGTTATAACAGTAATAATTGAAGCCATCTGTATTACTGATTGGTTATCTTCATAAACAACAATAGGATCTTTTACATCAATTCCCATATCAATTAATAATTATTTATACAAAACTAAATCTGTACATAGTAAAGACAAACATGAGAATTTAGCCTCCATTGTTGATAAACTTTCTGTCTAATAGATCTCCATCCAATCAATGCTTTTCCCAATAATCCTGCAGTACCCAATGTAGATTTTCGTGTATTTATGTCTGTAGCAAAACTTGCATCAGCATATGCAATTAAATTAAATTCATCTTTTGGCTCCAAATACAATGAATAATGCATTGTCTGTTTCAGATATCTTAACACACGTTTAGCAGCTTGCCAGTGCCTTTCAGTCAGCTCAGTGTTAAATCTTGCTAATTGATTAATGTATGCAATATCTGTATGCAATATCTGGCCTTGACCAATTACTGAGAGAAGATAAACTACCAATCAAGGACTGATAAATGTTCTTATCAAAAACAGGACTTTGAACATCATTATGGCTAAACTCCTGGCTCATTGGTGTTTTAGCTGGCTTACAAAGTTCAATTTTAAAACTTTTTAGTAATTGGTTAATTTTATCTGCTTGTGAGATCTTGTATCCTCCCCTAGTTTTATCTATCTTGAAACCAAGATATTGTTTGATTTCTCCTAACTGTTTTATCTTAAATTTCTTTTTCAATAGTGAAATTATCTCAGTAGCTTCTTCTTCAATTTTGGTGATAAATGCTATGTCATCAGTAAATAATAACAATAATGAAATTACACCATTAATTTCTCTTTTAAACAAACATGGATCAGTCACGCCAGCTACAAAGCCTATCTAAGTTAATTCTTTTAATGTACATTGGTTCCACTCATATCCTGATTGCTTCAAACCATAAAGACTCTTTTTCAATTTCCAGCAATCATTATCAGTATTATCATTTTTAAGACTTAAAGGTTTCTTTAAATATATGGTGTGTTGCAACGGTGCATGCAGATAAGCTGTCTCTACATCCAAATGATTTACAATGTATTTCTCCTTCAATACCCACACTAATGCTGCCCTTAATGTAGTAGCCTTCAGACTAGATGCAAACACCTCATCATAGTCATTTGCTGTCTGATTGAACCCTTGTGCTACTAACCTGGCTTTATGGGTAACAGTTCCATCTACACCAGTCTTTAGTTTATATGTCCATTTACATCCTATGGCGGTACCTGGTGGTAACTTAATATTTTCATATACCTCCAGTCTTTTTAAAGATTCCAGTTCCTTATCTATTGCTTTCTGCCAAGCAGCCTGATCCTTAGCAGGATACAGTTTTAGTTCATTACAATTACTTGGAACTGTATTCACTTGGCATACAACACTAGCCTGATATCTATCAGGTGGTTGTGTTACTTGGGTTGAACGTCTTGGTAATACAGGGCTAACTGGTGGACTTTCCTGTGCCACCTGCTCCTGTTCTTCTACCTCCTCCTGTGCCTGTTCTCCTACTTCCTCCTGTAATTCCTCTTTAATGGCTATTTGTGGTTTACTGATTTTATCTTTAGGGACTATTTGGGTGTCAATAATAATATCATTGCTGGATTCCTGTTCCTGTTTATCCCACCCAATGTGCTCGAGAAATTTTGCATTAGCACTACAACAAACATGAGCTGTGCCTTGATCCCAGAATCTAAATGATCTATGGTTGGCCTTATAACCCACAAAAAATAACTTCTTAGCTCTATGTTGCCCTTTCAGTCTTGCTTGTGAGGGAATATGCAGCCATGCTGGAGCTTCAAATGTGTGTAGGTAACTTAAATTTGGTTTTCTGCTATGCCAATGAGTGAATGGCAATTCTCCAGTTGTTGTGTTTACTACATTGTTTAAAACATGATTGCTACACATTATGGCTTCACCCCACAGTGTTTCAGGTAAATCTGAATCAGATAACATAGTGCAAACCATGGCTTGTAATGTTTGTCCTCTTTGTTCCACAAACAAGTTATGTTGTGGTCTGTAAGGTTCAGAACATTTATGTCAATTTATGAAATTTCAACATAGTTTGGAATCTTTTGTTAACAAACTCAGTCCCATTATCAGTGACTAAAGTAATTACTTTACTTTTCATTTTTCTCTCAGCAAACCTTAGCCAGTTAAAAAAATGTTGGAATGTTTCTGTTTTGTTCTTCATAAGATAGCAGAAACCATATCTTGAGTAATGGTCCATAATAATCAAAATATAGCAGGCACCTCCTAAACTAGGTTTCTTAGGACCAATTATGTCAGCAAAAACAACCTCTAAAGGTTCTTTGGTCTTAAACCCATTAAAGGCCCGGTCCCACTGGCCAACGAATGCAAAACGTATGCATAAAGGACACAGCAAATGAGCAAAATTTTGGGGGTGGCTCCATCCGTTGTCATCCGCTCCAAAAAGTGGCAAAAATTTGCATAAACAGAACGGAAAAGAATGGAAAAGAACGGACGTGGGCAGTATGTAGCGGGGATGTCAAATGGATGTTCATTGGAAGCCTAGTGGATGAAAACGGATGGAAGTGGATGACACCTCCAAAGGGGTTCCGGGGCAGAATTTCGAAGTGGACACATAGCGGAAGGGGCGGATGCATAGCGGATGAAGCAGATGCATCATGGACGCCTATAGGAAACAAAGGGGATGCTGCGCAGATGTATATCGGATGCAAAGCGTTCACTGCGCATGCAGGGAGTATGAATTGTGTCAGCTCCGCAGATATAAAAGGATGCAGCATGCACGCAATCAGCATACAGGGGAAAGACGTGCTGCCACATACATCTTGCAGGAACACCATGGTTCATCAGTCAGGCAAGAAGAGGAAGCCCGTGCCTACTCGTTCAAGCCCTGGCAAGGTGAAGAAGGCCAGAACCAGCATCCCACATCCTGGCACTGACTCTGAAGCTGCTGCTGCTGCGGTAGTGGACCAGCCCCAAGGCCCTCAAAGCCCTGCTGCTGAAGCCCCTGAAGGCCCTGCTGCTGAAGCCCCTGAAGGCCCTGCTGCTGAAGCCCCTGAAGGCCCTGCTGAAGCCCCTGCCAGAGGGAGGAAGAGGCAAGGGAAGGAGAAGGGAGACAGGAAACAGTACACCGTTTCCGAGGAGTATGAGGATGAGGTGCTGGAATGGCTGAGGGAGAACGAGTACCTCTGGAGAAAGGGCCATATTCTGTATCAGGACATCAAGAAGAAGCAGGCAGCTTGGAGAGACAAGGAAGAGAGCCTGGGGTACACTGCAGAAGTACTCCTAGGATGGTGGAAGCACATGCACACCTGGTATGGCAAGCTACACCTCAAGAAATCCAGGCAGGCCTCTGTCAAGCTCACTGACCGGGAGATGTACGTCATGACCAAATGCAGTTTCCTGGAGGGTGAGATCCGCCACCGAGGAGCAGCCCCTTTGAGACCCCTCTCCCTCAGACAGCCCACAGACAGCCAGTCCTCTTCCAGCCAGGAGCCAGCTACCCTGTCCAGGCAGGTGTCTTCAGAGGCCCCCACAGCAGAGACCCCCCAACAGCTGCACTCCCCATGCCAGCAGACTTGGAGGATCCCATGGAGGATGACGCCCTGCTGTCACAAATGGAGGAAGAAGCAGCAGCCACCAGAGGCCAACCCACCCCCACCCCCAGCTCCAGAGGACGCAGGCAGAGAGGCAGACTGGAGGGCCAGGACCACAGTGTGCTGTTGGAGATCAGGGACACAATGAAGACCAGCACAGAACTTCTCTCTCAGCTGGTCCACAGCGACATACCATCCTCAGACCAGAAGCCCTTCATCTCCTACGTGAGCCAGACCCTGAGGGACCTGCCCGAGGCCCAGTAGCAGGTGATGAAGCAGAAGATCACAGCACTTCTGCACAACCCTCAAGGCCCAGCTGAAGCTGCTCCTACCCAGTCCAGGTCTGCTCCTCCACCCCAGGTGATGTCACAGCCCTTCCACAGCTTTCAACAGCCCCTCACATAAAAAGGCTACGACTACCAGGACTTCCCACAGCAGAAGCAGAACTTCCCAGTCCAGGCCCAGGTTCATCAGACGCCACAGATGCCAGTCCTCACCCAGCTGCAGACTAGACAACCCCACTACACTCCTCCTTCCTCCACCCCACAGCCAAGCCCATCAATGGACAATCTGTCATCAGTCTTGGGCCTAACATCTCAAGTCCTTGATGAAGGGCCTCTCAACCTCATGGGACTGAGTTAGTTCTCAGATAGCTTCCTGAACACACCACCACCTGTTGTACCCTCAGGGCCAAGCACCCCAATGGTGCCTCAGACCAGCACTCAAGCCACCTCCACCTCCACAGTCCCTGCCCACTTAACAGCTGGGACCATGGACATGACTCAGAGTGACTAAGAATAGTGTCAGAGACTGAGTTGTTTACTTGTTAAGTTTATCTTTGCTTAAGACACTTTACTTGGTTCATTTTGCTTATTTAATAAAGTCATAAAGTTTATCTAGGAAAGTTAATAAAGATTATCTTTGCTTAAGACGCTTAGTTCACTCGGTTCATTTTGTTCATTTAATAAAGTGTTAGTGAAAACTTTGAAAAAATGGTTAAGCCTTTGCATGCTTGTGGAATAGATAAGGACAGTTGTGGGATAGATAAATCTCCAGTGCAACCATTGTGGGACTGTATGGTCCATCATCCCAGCGATCCAGATGATTTTCTCCCCCGTTTTATAGAAAATATTGGTTGTCCGCTATGGGGCCTTCTTCATACTCTAGACATACTGCAGACATCCTAAATATACGAGATACATCCCAGATACAAATGTTTTGTCCATTTTTAATACTTTATATACGAGATGCATACGTTTACATCCTTTCTATTTCCATGCTACTAACGCTGTGTAGACGTTCCGTGTACCTTTTGTTTCCTCCCTCTTTCCATTTTCAGCTGCAGCGGATGTGAGTTGAGGGGATGGCCAGAGGATGGAGAGAGGATACAGCGGACGTTTAACGGATGATAACGGACATAGAACGTTTGTTGCCCGTATATGTCGCAGATGTACATCGTATGCGGCCGAAAGTTCATCTGTTCACAAAGTTTTGTGCAGCTCAAAACTTCTTGTGTGGATGAAATTGCAGTGGATGGATGCTCGATGGATAGAGCGTATGAAACACGTATGTAGTGAGTACACAATGGATGCATAGTGTTTTCCAATGGATGGCAAGCTTTTTTTTACGTTTTACATCCTCTTTGCATCCGTAAGTGCAGTGGGACAGGGCCTTGTCTGTTTGCAGGAGTAATCTTAAGCCCCTGTCACACTGCACCAACGGATGGAAAGAGGATGTAAAATGGAGAAAAACACTTGCCATCCGTTGGTTAATGCGATGCTTCTGTTCTGTACTCACTGCCTCCGTTTTGCTTCCTCCCTATCCGTCCAGCATCCGTCTATTAACATTTCATCCGCTCAGAAGGTTTTGAGCTGCTCAAAACTTTTGAGCGGAAAATGTATCCAATGCATCCATTCTGCATCCTCTAGGCATACGGGGGACATCCGTGCTGCATCCATTACGCATCTGCTATATCCGCTAGGCATCTGCTGCGCATCCGCGCAACTCAAATCTGTTCCAGTGGTAAACGGACGCAGGGAGGAAGCGGAACGGATGCGCAGCGTTAGTAGCACAGACGGAGAAAGGATGAAAACGGATGCAGCTACGCATCCGCGTCATCCACTACGCATCCGCTCTGCATCCGCTCTGCATCCTCTACGCATCCTCTACTCATCCGCTCTGCATCTGCCCTGCATCCGCCCTGCATCCGCTTCCATCCGCTTCCATCTGTTAGGCTTCCGTTCTGCATCTGCTTTCCATCCGCTCTGCATCCTCCCCCCATCTGTTCCTTTCCGTGTTATCTGCTCTGCTTATGCAAATTTTTGCCCCTTTTGAGAGCGGATAACAACGGATGGAACATTTTTCTCGTCCGCTGTGTCCTTTTTACAAATGTTTTGCATCCGTTGGGTAGTGTGACGGGGCCTTTACTTTTATCTTGGCTACAAGAATTACAATGTAAATACTTGCTACAGGGTTTCAATTTTACTCCTTCTGACAATTCAACAGTTTGTTTGAGTATTTTGAAATTAATGTGCCCCAAATGTCTATGAAGTAAATGTATACATTCATCATGTGGCTTAACATTGTTATAAACTGAGTTAGCCATCTTCAACTGGTCATCATGTATCACATATAAATCATTCTTTAAAGTACCAGTAACCCTTTTACCCTCTTTGTCTATTATACAGTTATCTTCCCTAAAGGTTACTACATAACCAATATTAACTAAAGCCCTTACTGACAGCAAATTAAATTTCAGTTTAGGAACATATAACAAAGTTAAATGTTCGTTTATACAAGAACAATACACAGTACCTTCACCTGATGCTTTAATCTTCCATCCATTTGCCAATGATACATGTTGTTTACTCGTAGACATCGTTACAAACCTGTTTTTATCTTTAGTAATGTATTGCGATGCTCCACTATCAACAATTCACAGATCATGGCTTATAGTTGAATTGCTAGACATAGCTAAACTAACATTCTTCTTGGCCTTCTGGTGTTTGCCAGTTTGTTTTCCTTTCTGTTGTTTTCCCTTCTTATGGAATTTAGCTATATGTCCTCTAGCCCCACAAGAAAAACATTTCCTAACAGTATAGGCAGTTGAAGACAAAGCCTCTTCTTGTGGTTGTTCCTTTCTCATTTGGTCCCTATTCAGCCGTCTTCTTGCTTCTTCTAGCAATCTTCCAGTTATGTCAGTCAATGCCAGTTTATCTCTGGGCAGGACTTCCAGCGAAGATACATAATCATCATAACTTTCATCCAATGAGGAAAGAATGACATAAACTTAATGCAGCTCTGAAAATATTTGTTCTTTTTCATGTAGCTCTTGAAAAATTCTTTTCATGAAGTTCAAATGAGCTAACATATCTCCACCTTTCAGAAGACGTGTTCGAAACAGTTTATGTGTAAGATGTATGTGTGCACCTACACTGTCACAAACATAAATCCTCTTCAAATTCTCCCAACACCTAGCAGCAGACTCTTCTCCATGAATATGGACTAGCTGCTGGTCACTCAGTGTTAGTCCAATTATACAAAGAGCTCGTTTGTTGTTCTGGTTAAAGTCAGCAAGTTTCTTGGCATCATCCTCATTTTCTGGATCCCAAGCATTTACATCCGGTGGATCTTGAACTACATTCCATAAACCTTCTCTATGCAGAAGTAGACTGCACTTCATAGACCAGGAAACATAGTTTGTTCCATCCAACCAGGTTATCAGTGATAGACTTGTTGAAGTGACTTGTTCCATCTTTACCAGGATAGTTAAACCACAATTAAACAGTAAACAGCTGTCTGTATACAGTACTGTGCATTCACACTAACTCTCAGTTATCTAAACCTGGTATGGCCTGGGTCCATAACCAGTGTTGAGGTAATTCCCCGTTAGGAGAATGAGCGCATACAGGGAGACGTATTTGAGAGGAGTGTTTGAATTATACAGCATACAGATAATACATACAGCACACAGATACACTGTACAGTAAATGTAGGTTTTTACTTCCAGAAACGTTAAGCAAAGTCCAAAATAGGCAGTCCAAAGTCATTCACAGGTAAAATCAGTCACTTTTCATCCAGGGATAATCCAAATATCAAATTCCAGTGTCAAAAACAGTTCAGTATCAGACTTACATTAAATCCAGTAATATCAGTCAATTAGAAGAAATGGAGGAATGGCAATACTTTCCAACAGAAGGAAACAGAGATACACTCACACTCTCTTCTGAGACTCAGTCTAAAACAATATGGCCATTTGAGAAACCATACCTAATTACAGTTTTGCATTTTCTTAAAGATACAGTTTTAAAATGTTTATCCTGGTTTATATATTTCTAACCCAAATACCTGTTAGGTGACTTATATTCCTAACAGTGATCTCCGTTTCCAATCCACTCGCCTCATAAGCCACAATTACTGATGATCTTGATCTCAATGTACTGATAATGAACGTCAGGTTCGTTGTAACAAACTTGATTCATCTGTGATCTTGTATTGGATGAACAACAGGTCCAGTATGGATGAAAGTCACGATGCCACCATCTCAGGGATGGTGGATTTATCTACTTGGATTTCAGGTCCTTCAACAACCAGGGGCAAGATCTATATATGTGTTGTGACTCTGTGTCCTGAAATTTCAAGTTATCTTTCTTGTGACCAGTGAATTTACCCCCAAAGGAGGTATGTTGTGTGAATGCCTATATAGTAAATTCAAGTATAGAGATAAGCAAGTGATCCTTTTGGTATGCCAGCTACTCTGCTTTTGGTAGGTTCCTCCCTTGGCTTCTGGGTTTGGTTACCAGGGTGGGGGTGAAAACCATTCACTTACTGGGGTTGGGAGTCTTTATCCTCCATGCCCAAGAACTTCCCAGGTCTTGCAGGGTCCAGGAATTAATCCCCTCTGTGAAAATCATGGGGTAAATTTTGGCCCAAATCAATCATGCAAACACACATGAGACCTGTTGAGAAAGGAATCTTTATTTTTCTGCTCTCTCATCATGTCTGGAGACCACTATCTCAGCAGCTGTGTTTAGGGAAGCTAATTCTCTGTTACAGCTCTATCATCTGGCTTCTGTTATGGCCAATTTGCATAACACCTTGCTGACAAAGTCCACTTGCTTTGTTCCCAGAGCCTTGGTTCTAAAAGCAACTCAGCCTGTCTTGTACCAATCCGGGGCTGGCTCAGTTTGACATATCTGAAAGGAGGGTCTCCCACTATTTACAGGAAAGGACAAAGAAACAATTGAAACCTTACTGTTTTTCAAAAGTATGAACAGGAGGGAACCTCTGAAAGTTGAAACATTAAAGTGTAGATGTTGTACCAGTGGTGGGATTCAATTTTTTTTTACTACGGGTTCTGTGGGAGTGTTTTGGTGGGTGTGGCAGGGGAAGGATACTGTAAAATCTCCAGTCAGAGGTGGGATTTGCCAGTTCTCCAAACTACTCAAAATTTCTGTTACTGGTTCTCCAGAACGGGTCAGAACCTGTGTACCCACCTCTGTGTTGTACCAAATTTTATGGAACTTGATATAAACAGTTGATTTTTGAGCTATATTTTTTAAAAAAAATCTGTGGATTTTTGTTTTTCACCACAATGGGATGAAACTTATAATAAAGAGATGAAGAAACAGAATGAAATTAAATGTATTGCAAAAAAAAAAAGAGAGAGAGAGAGAGAGAGAGATCCTATAGTAAGGAATATATGTGAAAAGCTTCATATAGGCCTGTGATGGTGAACCTATGGCACATGTGCCAGAGGTGGCACTCAAAGCCGTCTCTGTGGACATGTGAGCCATTGCCCCAGCTGAGTTCTGCTGCCCATGCGTGCATGCCTCCTGAGGCGTCGCTCTCCCGGAGGGCTCCCCACGAACTGCCGAATGGGTTTGAGGAAAGACATGACACACGTTTTCTCCTCGGGGTGAGCGAGCCCTGAACTAGCTCGAGACAAGCTCTTTTATTGAGGTTTGGGTGGGTTACAAAATATCAGAAGGCAAGCATGTGATCCTGATTGACCATACCAAAACTGACACATTGGGTTGAATACACATATATGGCAACGATGTTTTGCAAACACAGTTGGGTGGGATGGATATCCATATTTGGGTGTCAGTAGATGTTTTCTATGTGTAAAAAACAGTTTCTACATCATGTCCAGTATTTTTCGGACAGGCCCCCTGTGGTTAGCGTTTCTGATCAGTTTGCAACAGCAGATGTGGTCATATTTCTACAGAGCTTTTCTGTTGCAGAATATCATATGCAGCGAGGTAGTTCGTGGTTGGAACAGGATATGGACAAACAATATAGCTATAGCTTATTCAAAAGATTATATGGCTAATGCAAGGCAAAATTATCTGATCATTGCAGTAATATTTCTCCACAGCCTCCCACTGGCTAGCTGGTCTTCAGGTCTCTGCCACACATACATGAGGGAGGCAGGTGCATGTGTGGGGATGCACACATGCATGTGTGGGGATGCACATGCAAGCATGGAGGGTGGGACACATGCATGGGAGATGCACACACATTGCATTTTAGGGATGTGCACACATGCTTTGGGCACTCGGTGCTGAAAAGGTTAGCCGTCACTGATATAGATTGAAGGACAAGGGAGGGTTGTAAGGAATAATGATGCTCCTTCCTAAATGGGTTGGACATCTGTGTCAGAGGTTGAGGTCAAAGAAGATTGCAAGATTAACATAATCATCCTTTTCTGGAAGAAACTGGAACTTTAAGCGGGTAGGGAATTCACCATTTACTTTTCTGGACTGGCGACAAGAAGCAGAGATGGAAACCAATGGCTAAAAGCAGGATTCTCTCTCAGGTCATCTCCACCTCAACTCCAAGATGCTAGGCCAGATCACAAGGATTACTCTGAATCAGGGCAAACAGTGAATCAAACAACCTTCAATCCTCTTTCCTTTTGATGCATGGTCAATTTCCGAACTACATATTAGAGATGGAATTTTTGAACAATTACAATTCTCCATACATTTGTACTGTTCTGCTTTAAGTGAGTTTAAAAACAACACCGCCAACAAACTGATCTGATCTGGGTTTGGAGTTGGCATCAAGTTGGTCTGCACCCCAAGAGCGAACCAAACCAGTGAAGAGATGTATCTTTCTAAATTTAACACAGAAATGAGAACATCCCAGTTTTTCTCTTTGAGTGTATGAGAAAGTAATGGGATGAGAATACTGGATACAATCCAGTACTATTAAATGCTGAAATTCCAATGAATTGCCTAATGTCTGCTTTGAAATCCATCATATATTAAATGTTTAACTTTCAAGGCCTTGCCTATGTGTGTGTGCATGCTTTAATTGAAAACCTCTTGTTTGGCTGAGTTTTGTTACCTGTCATGTGATGGGACCATAATTTGATGGGACAGCACCTGCCCTGCACAGAGAAGGTTGAAGCATAATCCATAGCATTTTTAGCTGAAAAGATCAAATTGTCCTGTGATGGAGGTAAAAATATATTGGTTATGTGCTGAAATGAACTCTCTGCACCTCCCAGCTAATTCAGCCTCTGCAATGATCTACATTTCATGAAGTTTGAAAATCTTGCTTTTCCACAATATTCGTAATGGATGAATGGTTTAAATTAAAATGTGAGCTAGTGCTTCATCCACATTTGGAAAATTGGAGAAGGTGAAGGAGGTAGGGAATGAAATCTAGCTATCTGAGAGCATGGCTTGTTTCAGATTGCTGGACTGGAAATAAAGGGTTTGCAGGTGTCTCTTGGGTAAAGTTATATACTGTGCTGCCTTACAAATTACAGGGATGTTGGTCAGACACACCCTGAGCCTTCTCAGGTTTAGTTGGGCTTGGCCATCATTTTATCTGTATTAAATACAACCTCTTTCCGACTTCTTTATTTCCCAGACTTGACTTAACCCTGGGGAAAGAAAAAGGAATTAATCCTGTCTGCCTTATTTTAAAACATGTTCAATTAATTATTTTAGCCAAATGAATTCTTGTGGCTGGGAAATGCAGGAAAAATTACTTCATGGGGAAAAAAAAAGGATTTGGGGGACAAAGCAAACAACTTCCATCATTAAAAAAAAAAATTCACCCTTCCTTCCCCATAAAATGAGGAAACTTCAGATTGGACACAGCATTTTTATATAAGTCTGCCTTACTGAAGTATGATATCTGCACCCAACGCTTTGAAATATGTTTCTACTTGGTTGTTTTTAGTTTTCTCCACTTTTTCCAAGTTTCTGATCTGGAGAATATGCTTGCTTCATGTCTATTTTGACTCATTAATTACCTGTGAAGCTGAGTGGTTAGCAGTCTTGATATGAAATCAGGAAATCCATGTTCAGATTTCCACTCAGTAATGAAACTCTGGGTACTGAGTCCAATCACAGATACAATTTACCTGTTAGCCTGGGGAAAGCCCATAATATTCTCTTGTCCTGAAGTTAATTAGAGAAAAAGCTGTCTTGATGTTCATGTTTTCACTTCAATTTTCATTTGCCATTAACCAACCACTCTTTATGAAGCTGAGACTTATCATCTGAAAAAAAAAAGGCACTAGTTCAGAATTAAGGATATGCTTAGTTGGCAAAATACATGTAATAATGATTCTAAATTTCATTTTATCCCCTGGTGCTAAAACACCTGAACATTTCTCTCACTGTCTCCATGTCAGGTTTTAATGACCAAGTTTGCTGGTGCTGGCAGGCTATTCACAAAGGTATAATTAGACTTTGAAAAAATGTTTTCATTTCTTGAACTGGAAAGCCAACTGCAAAGCCAAGGCAGAGATCAATGGCCCTATTGAAGGGGAGGAAGAGCTCCCCAGAAATGCTGACTGAGAAATACCGAGAGTTGAAGTCCACAAGATGTAACATTGCCAAGGTTGGAGACCCTTGTACTGTATAAGCAACCATTTTGTGCTACCAAATAGTGACAGGCAATATTGGTTGAAAGTCAGAAATACTCGTGATGTAGAGCCGCTCCCATAGATACATATGCGTAGAGTGTACTGCAATCTGATATCCAGTCCCCAGGGATATACTTCAATGCAGAGTTGACAAGTATAGGCTCACACTGTTGATGTCAATATATATGTTGATGGTTTGCAGAACCAAAAAGAAATCAAAGATTAAAAGAGAAAATAAACATTCTTTTCTAGAACTCCTTTAAATCCCCTGGTTTATACTGAAAGCCATTTGTCAAAGTTTTCAAGGTTTATTTCCCCTCTTTTCTTATATTTAATATGAATAGTAGATTGTGAAGGAATTTGCTTTTTCCAGGTTTTCAAACAAAAATCCTTAGAACACTATGCAGGAGATTCCTCCGCACCTAATTGCCACAAGGTAAATGTTTTGTGTCCCTATTGGCCGTGGTTAAAATCAATTTAAAAGGGTTACATTGTACTGTTTATGGAGATTAATCCTCCCTAACTGGATGTTTTAATCCTGATGTATTCCATTTAGTTTATTTATCAAAAATAGCTTTTAATGTTTTGCAATTATAGTCAGTAAAATGGTTAACCAATAATAACAGGATTAAAATGAAATAATCTTCCAAAAAGTTTTGGAATGCAAAGACGATTCTGCAATTACAAAGCTTCCTTCCTTCCTTCCTTCCTTCCTTCCTTCCTTCCTTCCTTCCTTCCTCAAACATTCTCCCTTTCCCTTCACTTGTTATTCTTGCAGATTGGGGATCATGAAGAAATATAACCCTACAATGCATGTGCAGTAACACACATATCCTTTGCTAATGACTTTTGCTCTTTCAACACAAAGGTCAGAGAGATTTCACTCTGCAATTTGGAATCTGATATATCATTAGGACCATGGAGAGCTCTAAGTGAGCAGCTTCTTTCAACAAAGACTGTCAGGATTAACCGCTACTCTCTATAGTCCAGTCTGCTATATTCCATCTCCTTGTCTAAAGAAGAAAAGCTCTTAAAGGGCCAGGCAACTGGATGGGCATTTTTGTTGTTGTTCTGACTACTCTTACTTGGGGTGCTCTCACTCTCTCACTCTTGCTGAGTTGGCATATTAATGTAGGATGCATTTATCTCCTGGCTCAGAGCCAGCTTCTTATAAGCATCTAGAACTTGATTGGGAAGATGTAGTAGTTGGATTAAAATGTCTGTAAACCCCATCAGTCTAGTCTCTCACTCTCTCTGATTCCAAACCTGAGGCAGGGATATACCACTTCAAGGGAACAGTGTGGAGAAATCCAAGTTTTTGGTGTGGGCATCTGACATCATTATTGGCCCTTTGATAGTCCTATTTTGGACTTCATAGTGCAGTTTGACTTTTGGTGGTGAATGCCTTTATGTAACTTAACAGCTCATACCCAAGACCACTTATGTTCCCATTCCTTCATGTTCTGCATTTTTGGGGTACATATGCCTCCCTGTGAGATTGCCACATGGAAGCTTTCAAATGAAGATTAATTTGTCATGTGATCCTGAGCCAGATTGCTCTGCTATACATTACAACAGATGGACTTGAGTGTAAAATATTTTCCCCTTGTTACTATAGAAACATCCCGACATAATTCAAACGACTTAAGTGGCTTTCTGGAAAGCTGTTTGTTGTGTTGCCAGTGCTGACGAATGAATCATTTTCAACTTTAAGTCAAGATGGATTAAAATGGGTCTCTGCGAATCTGAGCTGATTGCTACTTATGGAAGGGCCTTGCTGGTAAAGTTATTATGTTTGAGATAGTTTAATCAGGGGTTGAAACAAACCAGGCAGGTGGGCTACAATTACTTCCCAGAAGTATGATCAACAGAAGACACAAAAAGAAGGTGACAGAGAAGGGATTTAGACAATACACTGTGTGATCTGGTTGTGATAAAATAAATTAATGGTTTATCCAGCAGAACAAAAGGATTCAACATTTATCCAAAATTGCCTGCCTGTAACCATTAGACCTGGGGAGATGTTTGCTCTGAGTAGTGTTAGAGTTAGACAGCACAAAGGTTAGCCTTTGTAAGCATGTTTACATTTCATGAGAAATTATAAAAAAAAAATGAAGGTTGCAGATTTGGTCTGTGGGATAAGAAGGGGGAAGTTAAATCAAGTAGGACTTAAAATACAAAAGCCAAGCAGCCGATGTGGTCATTAGAGAAAACGAAGAATTTAGAAGATTTTCCCAAATAGCCTTCTCCAATCTGGTGCCCTTCAGATCTTCTAGAATTGCAGGGCCTAGAATTCCCAGACAGCCAAAGTTACTAAGTATTCTGGGAGTTATCAGGTTGAGATATATGGAAGGCAGCACCAAATCAGTGCCAAATCAAAAGGCTTTTGAAAGTCTCTTCACTGTCAGAGAAATTTGATTTATGGGTAGAGAAAACTGCAGTTAAAAAGCAACACTCCACGCTCCTGAATCTCACTTAGATCTCCAGACGCCTCCTCTGAGAATAAAATAGGACCAGATCTCATCCTGAATTGATTAATATATTTTTAGGGGCACATGCCTCTTCTCTGGATTATTTATTTAGTTATATTTTATGGAATGTAAACATCTGCCTTATTCAGATAAAACTACTTTCTTGTTTAGTTTTGCATAAACTTTTCTGAAGGCGCACAAACTTATGAATAATTACATTCAAACTATATAAAACTGAAATTAATTTTAATCCTTGCATCATTTTTCCCCCACTTGTCTTATCCACTTTTTCACCTACTGCTAATTGTTCAGTTAGGGCAGAGTGCACCCACTGTACAATGCACTCATGATCTATTACTTTTACTGTCTTCCTTTTTTTTCAAGGTTCACTCTTTCTACTATCAGAAATCATACTTTTCAATTTATATTCATTCCTTTGTTATATTTATCTATGGGCAGATTTGTGCTTAAACTATGTATTTGAAATACAGCCCTTTTTCTAAGCAGATTCTGAACTGTCATCTTCTCATTCATTTTTGAATCTCCAAATACCCCAGACGTTTTGTCTGTACTCTTCTGTTTTATTTCCATGCATCTATTCATGTCTATTTATCTCACAGAATTCCACCCCTTCTGGATCACATTCATTCAGAATGTTATATAATCTGCCCCCCCACCCTTAAATTCACAATTTGATTAGCAACAACTTCAGCCAGATTTTAAACTTGACGCTAGGTGACTTCCTGAAGATACCCAGGTAATTTAATTTTCTTGTCAAAAATAGAAATGGTTTGCCATTGCTTTCTGAGTCATCTGCCTAGCTATCTGTCTAGCTGTTTTGTCTATTTTCCTGCCCTATCCTGCAGACTTAGCATGTCCCATTCAAGTAACGACTAAATCCAATCCAAAGGCCCGGTCCCACTGCATTACGGATGCAAAGAGTATGTAAAACGTTAAAAAAAGCTTGCCATCCGTTGGAAAACGCTATGCATCTGTTGTGTACTCATTGCATACGTGTTTCATACGCTCTATCCGTCGAGCATCCGTCCACTGCAATTTCATCCATGCAAGACGTTTTGAGCTGCACAAAACTTTGTGAACGGATGAACTTTCTGCTGTGTACGATGTAAATCTGCGACATCTGAGCAACAAATGTTCTATGTCTGTTTATCATCCGTTAAACGTCTGCTGTATCCTCTCTCCATCCTCTGGGCATCCCCTCAACTCACATCCGCTGCAGCTGAAAACGGAAAGAGAGAGGAAACAAAAGGTACACGGAACGTCTACACAGCATTAGTAGCACAGAAATAGAAAGGATGTAAGCATATGCATCTCATATATAAAGTATTAAAAATGGACAAAACATTTGTATCTGGGATGTATCTCATGTATTTAGGATGTCTGCAGTATGTCTAGAGTATGTAGACAGACACCTAGCGGACAACCGATATTTTCTATAAAAAGGGGGAGAAAATCATCTGGATCTCAGTATGAGTCTAGCAGCCGTGGTGTACAGACCTCTTCACCCTTGGTCTTGGTCTTCAACATCATCAGTTGTTCTCCACCATGGATGATGACACAGTCCATATGATAGCTGCGCTCATTCATCACCAGAACCCAAACCTGTTCAGACTGTTTCAACATTTATACAGAAGGAGAAGAAGGAGACGTCCAAGAGCTGTGTGAGTCCGAGGATGGATCGTGAGAAGAATGGAGTTTGGACTGTATGACCAGTTGATGGTGGAGCTGAGGAATGAAGACCCTCGTGCATTCCATCACTTCATGAGGATGCCACCAGCCATGTTTGAGGAAGTTGTAGAGTGTCTGAAACCCAGGTTGACCAAGCCGAGCACCAACTTCCATCCCGGACCCTGGACTGAAGGTGGCACTGACTCTGCACAACCTGGCCTCTGGAACCACCTACAGAAACATGCAATATGCCTGGAGGGTGCCACACAACAGCATCAGCAAAGTGGTCAGAGAACTGGTACAGGCCATCATTGAAGAATACGTGGAGGAGCTCCTCAAATGCCCCACTACTGAAGAAGGCTGAAGAAAACTTGCAGAAGAGTGGTATCAGAGGTGGAACTTTCCCCACACCATTGGAGCCATCGATGGGAAGCACATGGCCTGCAAAGCTCCAGCCAACTCAGGGTCCACTTATCACAACAACAATGGCTTTTTCGGTATCATCCTCTGATGAGATTGTGCCATGTATGTTGAGTGGTCCTAAAATGAATAAGGCATTAATAAAGAGCTTTGTTTATTTTAAAATGTGTTGATCAATGAATAAATTGCTATTGATAATAAAGGTCCATATGTGTGGCAGCTGGGATGGTGGACCATACAGTCCCACTATGCTTGCACTGGAGGTTTATCTATCACACAACTATCCTTATCTATCCCACAAGCATGCAAAGGCTTAACCAACACTTTATTAAGTAAAAAAAATGAACCAAGTAAAGCCCGTGTCACACTGCACCAACGGATGCAAAGAGGAAGTAAAACGGACAAAAAAGCTTGCCATCCATTCGAAAACGCGATGTACTCACTGCCTCCATTTGGCTTCCTCCCGATCCGTCCAGCATCCGTTTATGGACATTTCATCCGCTCCAAAAGTTTTAGGCTGCCTAAAACTTTTGTGTGGAAAATGTATCCAGTTTGTCCGTTCTGCATCCGCTACGCATCCGCAACGCATCCGCTATGCATCCGCTATATCCACTAGGCATCCGCTGTGCATCCGCGCAACTTGCATCCGCCTGGATGCAGGGAGGAAGCGGAACGGACGCGGAATGGATGCAGAACGGATGCCTAGCGGATGCAGAATGGAAACAAAGAGTTTAAAGCGGAAAAAATGTTCGCAGAGGGGATCTATCTCGGATATTAAGGATGTCTAGAGGATGCCTAGAGGATGCCTAGAGGATACCTAGTGGAAAACCTATACTGCCTATAAAAAGGGGGAGCAACTCGTCTGCTTCACACTTTCAGACCATCAGCCCAGCAGTGCAGACCTCTGCAGCCTTCATCTGCCTCTTCCTCTTCCACAGCATCCAGTCATGTCCACCGTGGATTGTGAAAAAATCCTTTCGGCAGCCAACATCCTTCTGCAACACTGCGAAACCATCTACAGTCTCTATGAACAGTACTACGGGAAGAAAAGGAGGCATCCCCAAAAAGTCTGGCTCCGAAGATGGTTCGCCAGAAGAGCGCAGTACATACTTTACGACAAGCTGATGGTGGAGCTCAGGAGCGAAGACCCTCGGGCATTCCAGAACTTCATGAGGATGCCTCCAGCCATGTTTGATGAACTTGTGCAGCGGCTGACACCCAGGTTGACCAAGACAAACACCAACTTCCTGCCCAGCCTGGAACCTGGGCTCAAGATGGCACTCACTCTGCGCCACCTGGCCTCAGGGACCACCTACAGGAGCATGCAGTACGGCTGGAGGGTGCCACCGAGAACCATCATTAATCACCATTGTGTTAAGAGAAGTGGTGCAGGCCATCATTGAAGAATGCCTAGAGGATGCAAAGGGACACCTATACTGCCTATAAAAGGGCGGAGCAACTCATCTGCATCTCACTTTCAAACCAGCAGCCCAGCTGTGCAGACCTCTGCAACCTTCATCTGACTCTTGCTCTTCCACAGCATCCAGTCATGTCAATCGTGGATCGTAACACAGTCCTTTTGGCAGCCACCATCCTTCTGCAACAGTGTGAAGCCATCTACAGGCTCTGTGAACTCTACTACGGGAAGAAAAGGAGGTGGCCAAGAAGCGTCTGGGTCCGAAGATGGATCGGGAGAAGAGCTGAGTACAGGCTGTACAACAAGCTGATGGTGGAACTCAGGAATGAAGACCCTCGTGCATTCCAGAACTTCATGAGGATGCCATGTTTGACGAAATTGTGGAGCGGCTGACACCCAGGTTGACCAAGCAGAGCACCAACTTCCGGCCCAGCCTGGACCCTGGGCTCAAGGTGGCACTGACTCTGCACCACCTGGCCTCAGGGACCACCTACAGGAGCATGCAGTACGGCTGGAGGGTGCCACACAACACCATCAGCATTGTGGTCAGAGAAGTGGTGCAGGCCATCATCGAAGAATACCTGCAGGAGCTCCTCCAGTGCCCCTCCACTGAAGAAGGATGGAAGAAAGTTGCAGAGCAGTGGTATCAGAAGTGGAACTTCCCACACACCATTGGAGCCATCGATGGCAAGCACGTGGCCTGCAAAGCTCCAGCCAACTTAGGGTCCACTTATCACAACTATAAGGGGTTCTTCAGCATCATCCTCTTCGCCATGGTTGATGCTGACTACAAGTTCATGTACATCAATGTTTCAGGCAACGGCTCATCTTCAGATGCCCAGGTATACAACGCCAGTCACCTCAAGGAGGGGCTGGAAAGCAACCTCATGGTGGGCTTCCCAGATCCAGACTCGCTGCCCAACGACACGCAAGATGTGCCCTACTTCATTGTGGGGGATGACGCCTTCTCCCTCACAACCTACCTCATGAAGCCCTACACCTCCAGATGCCTCACCCGAGAAGAGAGGATCTTCAACTACAGGCTGTCCAGGGCAAGGCAGGTGGTGGAGAACGCCTTTGGCATCCTGGCCAACAGGTTCCAGGTACTTCTCACCACCATGCAGCATCGTCCATAGACCGTGAGGAGGATCATGGAAGCTTGCTGCATCCTGCACAATCTCATGCGCACCCGCTACCCAGTCTTGCAGAACAGGCTCGTGGACCTCCAACAAGGCAATGGCGACATGGAGCCTGGGGAATGGAGGCAAGGGAGAAACCTGGTAGACACTGAGGATGTGCAAGGGCCCAACAGAGCCTCATGTGAGGCAAAGAAGCAGCGCAACCTCCTGAAACACTGGTGCAACTCCCCAGCTGGAGTGGTGGAGTGGCAAGACAGGATGGTAAATGCTTAATGGATGCTTCCTTCAGCCTGTCTCATCACACGGATGAGATTGGGCCATGTATGTTTGGTTGGCCTACAATGAACAGGGCGTTTAATAAAGAGTTGTGTTTGTGTTGACATGTGTGGATAATTATTACATTATTATTGATAATAAAGGGCCATAGGGGTGGCACTTGGGAGGGTGGACCATACAGTCCCACTATGCTTGCACTGGAGGTTTATCTATCCCACAGCTATTACCTATCCCAAAGGTATCCCTGCTCATTCCACAGGTATCCCTTCCCATCCCACAGCTATCTTAACCCATCCCACAGGTATCCCTTCCCATCCCACAGGTATCTTAACCCATCCCACAAATATCCCTTCCCATCCCACAGCTATCTTAAACCCATCCCACAGCTATCTTAATCCATCTCACAGGTATCCCTTCCCATCCCACAGCTATCTTAACCCATCCCACAAGCATGCAAAGGCTAAACCATTTCTAAAAGTTTCCACCCAGACTTTACTGAAAAAAATAAATGAAGCAAGTGTGTGAAACAAAGATAAACTTTATTAATAACAAGCTGTAAAATAAACATGACCCAAGTCAAGTGTCCAAATAAAGTCCACAAATATCCAGGCAGCCAGTCTCTGGCACTCCTCTTGGTCACTAGGAAGTGTGTGCCCAGGCTAAGATTTTAGGGAGCAGGTGCTGTGGAGGTGGGTGCTGCTGCAGTGCTGGTCTGAGGTGTTATTGGAGTGCCTAGCCCCGAGAGGACAACAGGAGATGGTGTGTTGAGGAAGGTGTTGGACAGCTGGCTCAGCCCCGCGATGCTGAGAGGTCCTTCTTCCATGCCATGGGGTGTCAGCCCCAGTACTGAGGACAGATGTACTGAGGCCGGGCTTGGCTGTGGGATGGAGGAAGGAGCAGTGTAGTGGGGCTGCCTGCTCTGCAGCGGGGTGAGGACTGTCGAGGTTGGCATCGGTGGCATCATTGGAACTGGGGGCAGCGGTGTCGCCCGATGACTCTGTGTCTGCATCTGTAAGGGCTGCTGTCTGTGCTGCTGGACCTCAGGGTAGCTGTAGCCCTGGTAGGTGAGGGGCTGTGGGAAGCCTTGGTATGGGAGGGACATCACTTGGGGTGGAGGAGCAGACCTGGACTGGGTGGGAGCAGGTGCCTCTGGGTCTGGAGGGTTGTTAAGCAGCATGGTGATCCTCTCCTTCACCACCTGGTACTGGGGATCCGCCATCTCCTTGAGGGTCTGGTTCACATAATTGAGGAAGGGCTTGCAGTTGGAGGAGGAGGATTCGATGGGGACCAGCTGAGAGAGGAGACCTATGCTGGTGCGGATGGTGTCCCTGATCTCCACCAGGACCTTGTGGCTCTGCCCCTCCTGCGGTCCAGCTCTCTGCCTTACTGTGGTGGCGGAAGTGTGGGTGGATGCGGCTTCGGCAGCGGTGGACTCGATGTCTCCTTTCTCCCACCGCACCAGGGAGTCCTCCTCGCTCTCCACCACGCTTTCAACACCTGCCCGGGGGTTCTCCGCCGTGGCATGCTCCACAGATACCTGCATGGAGACAGGGACTGACTCTCGGCCACCAGAGGACTGGCTCCCAGCAGGCTGCCGGAGAGAGAGGGTAGAGATTTGGGCTGCTGGTGCTCCTTGGTGGCAGACCTCACCCTCCAGGAAGCTGCACTTGGCCATGACGTACTTCTCTCTGTCCATCAGCTTAACCGTGGCCTGGCCAGATTTCTTCAGGTGCAGCTTCCTGTACCAGGTGTGCATGTGCTTCCACCAGCCGAGGAGCACATCCGATGTGTAGCCCAGACTCTCTGCCCTCTCTCTCCAAGCAGCCTGCTTCTGCTTGGTGTCCCTGTACAGCCGGTGTCCCTTCCGCCACAGATAGTCATTCTCTCTCAGCCACTCTAGCACCTCATCCTCGTGTTCCTCCACAATGAAGTATTGCCTCCTCTCCCTATCACGTGTCTGCCTCTTCCTCCCTCTGGCAGGGCCATATGGGCCCTCATCAGAGGGACTTTGAGGTTGTATGGGCTGCTCCTCCACACCAACAGCAGCAGCAGCAGCAGCAGCAGCATCCTCACCAGCAGGATCATAATCAGCATCAGCAGCAGCAGCAGCAGCATAATCACCAGCAGGATCATAAGCAGCAGCAGCAGCAGCAGCAGCAGGAACAGCAGCAGCAGCAGCAGCAGCAGCAGCAGGATCAGCAGCAGCAGCAGCAAGACCAGGATGAGCAGCAGCAGAGTAAGCACCAGCAGCAGGGTCAGCAAGACCAGGAGCACGAGCAGAACAAGCAGGACCAGCAGGACCAGGAGCAGCTTCAGCAGAGTGGGCAGCAGAAGCACCACTGCCAGGAGCAGCTACAGCAGAAGCTCCAGCAACAGAAGAGCGAGCCCAAGCAGCAGAAGTCCCAGCAGAAGCAGAGTTAGGGACATGGGGCGGGAGGGTGGCCCTGTCCCTCTTGCCAGGGATGGTGGCAGGTTTCTGAGACTTTCGCTTCTTCCCCATGGTTGTGGGGTTGCTGGCTGGCAGGAAGGCTTGCAGGAAGCCTGGCAGGCACCAAGGCTGGCAGGAAGGCTGTCACCAAGGCTGGCAGGAAGCCTGTTAGGAAGCCTGTTAGGAAGGCTGGCAGGAAGGCTGGCAGGAAGGCTGGCAGGAAGGTAGGCACCATGGCTGGCAGACAGACTGGCTGGCAGGGAGGCTGGAAGGCAGGCTGGCAGCAATGCTGGCAGGGAGGCTGGAAGGCAGGCTGGCAGCAAGGCTGGCAGGGAGGCTGGAAGGCATGCTGCCAGCAAGGCTGGAAGGGAGGCTGCCCAGGAGGCTGGGAGGCAGGCTGGGAGGCAGGCTTGGAGGCAGGCTGGCAGCAAGGCTTGCAGGCAGACATGAAGGCAAGGAACTTGAAGTGTCCAGCAGCAGGTCTTTCCTCGGAATGCTAGACATGCGAGCTCCTTCCCTTTATATCCGGGGGGCTTGCTCAATGCATCCCCCCTGCATGCGCAATTAACGCTGTGCATCCGTTAGGCTTCCGCTGTGCATCCGCTTCATCCGCTGTGCATCCGTTCTGCATCCGCTTTTTCCGTTCCGCATCCGCTTCGCTGAGGCCCCCCGGAGGCCCTGCCGACGCGCCATCCGCTAGGCTTCCGTTCCGCATCCGCTTTGCATCCGCCCTGTGTCCTCCCCGCGTCCATGTTATCCGCTCCAATTATGCAAATTTTCGCCCCTTTTGAGCATGGATACAACAGATGTAACATTTTTCTCTTCCGTTGTGTCCGTTTTGCATCCGTTGGCCAGTGTGACACGGCCTTTAACTAAGTGTCTTAAGCAAAGATAACCTTTATTAACTTACTTAGGTAAACTTCATGACTTTATCAAATAAGCAAAATGAACCAAGTAAAGTGTCTTAAGCAAAGATAAACTTAACAAGTAAACAACTCAGTCTCTGACACTATTCTCAGTCACTCTGAGTCATGTCCATGGTCTCAGCTGTTAAGTGGGCAGGGACTGTGGAGATGGCTGTGGCTTGAGTGCTGGTCTGAGGCACCATTGGGGTGCTTGGCCCCGAAGGTACAACTGGGGATGGTGTGTTCAGGAAGCTATCCGAGAGCTGACTCAGTCCCATGAGGATGAGAGGCCCTTCATCAAGGACTTGAGATGATAGGCCCAAAACTGATGACAGATTGTCCGTTGATGGGCTTGGCTGTGGGGTGGAGGAAGGAGGAGTGTAGTGGGGCTGTCTGGTCTGCAGCTGGGTGAGGAGTGGTGACTGTGGCGTCCGATGAACCTGGACCTGGACTGGGAAGGGCTGCTTCTGCTGTGGGAAGTCCTGGTAGTTGTAGCCTTTGTATGTGAGGGGCTGTTGAAAGCTGTGGAAGGGCTGTGACATCACCTGGGGTGAGGACCAGACCTGGGCTGGGTAGGAGCAGCTTCAGCTGGGCCTTGAGGGTTGTGCAGAAGTACTGTGATCTTCATCACCTGGTACTGGGCCTCGGGCAGGTCCCTCAGGGTTTGGCTCACGTAGGAGATGAAGGGCTTCCTGTCCGAGGATGGTATGTCGCTGTGGACCAGCTGAGAGAGAAGTTCTGTGCTGGTCTTCATTGTGTCCCTGATCTCCAACAGCACACTGTGGTCCTGGCCCTCCAGTCTGCCTCTCTGCCTGCGTCCTCTGGAGCTGGGGGTGGGGGTGGGTTGGCCTCTGGTGGCTGCTGCTTCTTCCTCCATTTGTGACAGCAGGGCGTCATCCTCCATGGGATCCTCCAAGTCTGCTGGCATGGGGAGTGCAGCTGTTGGGGGGTCTCTGCTGTGGGGGCCTCTGAAGACACCTGCCTGGACAGGGTAGCTGGCTCCTGGCTGGAAGAGGACTGGCTGTCTGTGGGCTGTCTGAGGGAGAGGGGTCTTAAAGGGGCTGCTCCTCGGTGGCGGATCTCACCCTCCAGGAAACTGCATTTGGTCATGACGTACATCTCCCGGTCAGTGAGCTTGACAGAGGCCTGCCTGGATTTCTTGAGGTGTAGCTTGCCATACCAGGTGTGCATGTGCTTCCACCATCCTAGGAGTACTTCTGCAGTGTACCCCAGGCTCTCTTCCTTGTCTCTCCAAGCTGCCTGCTTCTTCTTGATGTCCTGATACAGAATATGGCCCTTTCTCCAGAGGTACTCGTTCTCCCTCAGCCATTCCAGCACCTCATCCTCATGCTCCTCGGAAACGGTGTACTGTTTCCTGTCTCCCTTCTCCTTCCCTTGCCTCTTCCTCCCTCTGGCAGGGGCTTCAGCAGGGCCTTCAGGGGCTTCAGCAGCAGGGCCTTCAGGGGCTTCAGCAGCAGGGCCTTCAGGGGCTTCAGCAGCAGGGC
>BLBF01000025.1:1774854-1807896 GCA_015471245.1 Laticauda colubrina | reverse complement strand
TTCAGGGGCTTCAGCAGCAGGGCCTTCAGGGGCTTCAGCAGCAGGGCTTTGAGGGCCTTGGGGCTGGTCCACTACCGCAGCAGCAGCAGCTTCAGAGTCAGTGCCAGGATGTGGGATGCTGGTTCTGGCCTTCTTCACCTTGCCAGGGCTTGAACGAGTAGGCACGGGCTTCCTCTTCTTGCCTGACTGACGAACCATGGTGTTCCTGCAAGATGTATGTGGCAGCACGTCTTTCCCCTGTATGCTGATTGCGTACGTGCTGCATCCTTTTATATCTGCGGAGCTGACACAATTCATACTCCCTGCATGCGCAGTGAACGCTTTGCATCCGATATACATCTGCGCAGCATCCCCTTTGTTTCCTATAGGCGTCCATGATGCATCTGCTTCATCCGCTATGCATCCGCCCCTTCCGCTATGTGTCCACTTCGAAATTCTGCCCCGGAACCCCTTTGGAGGTGTCATCCACTTCCATCCGTTTTCATCCGCTAGGCTTCCAATGAACATCCATTTGACATCCCCGCTACATACTGCCCACGTCTGTTCTTTTCCATTCTTTTCCGTTCTGTTTATGCAAATTTTTGCCACTTTTTGGAGCGGATGACAACGGATGGAGCCACCCCCAAAATTTTGCTCATTTGCTGTGTCCTTTATGCATACGTTTTGCATCTGTCGGCCAGTGGGACCGGGTCTTTAGCTTTTCTCAATACTAGCAGCTTAGTTGTTACTAATGGTGGTATTAATTTTTTTAAACTACGAGTTCTGTGGGTGTGGCTGGGTGGGTGTGACAGAGGAAGGATACTGTAAAATCTCCAGTCAGAGGTAGCGTTTGCTGGTTCTCCAAATTACTCAAAATTTCCATGACCGGTTCTCCAGAACTGGTCAGAACCTACTGAATACCCCCTCTGGTTGTTACCATCTGCTGCTGGCAGCTCAGTTTAGTTTGCAATAAAGAGACCATATACATAATTGGCTAGATTTTGGAAGAGGATCATGGAGTCAGCTCAGCTCATCTCCTAAAGCAGGGGTGTCAAACCGGTGGCCTGCGGGCTGGATGCATCACATACAGGCCACACCCACCTCGCTCCACAAAGGGGGAGACCATCACAAAATGTCATATGATGGCAACGTGATGCAGCAAGTTTGACACTTGTGACTTAGTGAGAAACATGCAACATAAATGCTCAGCAATGTATTCAATGATTACATTTATGGGTTTCTGAGCTGACATATTCCAGCTTCTAAATTAATTTTTTCACCACATCACTCCCTTGTACCTTTCCTTTCCCAAAACTTTAAGTTTTCAGGCATTGTTGCTAAAATATTTCTGTAAGCCATCTTGGGAAACTTCAGTTTTGAAAAGCAGCATATACTTTCCTTCAAGTTATAAAATCAATCAATGCAAATGCTTGGGACAATGATGGTGCCAGTTGGGAAAGAGTCCCATCCCTATGGTAAATTTAATGTAGTCTTGGGGAAGGTTCATACAAGGATTTTTCAGGAAGAGGGATACTACTATAGTGTAGTAACCCATGTTCATTGCATGTACCCTTCGTTGTTTGTATCATATTCTAGGACATAATCACAGTACTATAGTCTCTTCATTGTATTGTCAACCTATAGACAATGCTTCTGAGGTCTGGCATGTCAATCAACATTCATCAAGCTCTTTAAGAACCTTTTAGGGATCACACAATTTCTTACTGGAGGTGTGGAATTTATTTTTGTTTGTAGTGATATTTTAAAAATTAAGTGAATAAAAGTTACAAAATCCTTTGAAGAACAGCTGAAACATTTGGTATGCTTAATCTGATTTTAAAAAATTAAGACAAGAAAAATATACCTGCAATCTGATTTGTCCCCCCAGAAGTCAGAACACCCTTTCTAGAACACCCTTGTGTGCTTCAAAATTACAGATACTGCAGTGAACAGAGACTTAAGAAAGATAAACTCAAAAATATATCCCACCTTTATGATTCTAAATGACTCCATAAGATGGATAGGAAAACAGTTGTTCTCCATTTTTTTTTTGTGTGTATATTAGTTCTCCCAAATCAGATGGCTATATCTAGGGATCTGGGAGATAATTAACCTATGGATTTTGTTATAACAAGATATGGGGTTTACCAGTAACTCAGGAAACTTTAAAAGCAATTGGATAAGTTCATGGACAACAGGCCAAGTTCTTGAGATTCAATGTTGCATCTCCAGGTTGAAGATAGCAAGCTTCAGACATAATTACAGAGGAATAATGGTGAGAGATGATTATGTCTCTACCTCCTGCTTACAAGCAGAGGCATCAAGTTGGTCATTGTAAGGAACAAAATGCTAGATTAGGTTTTAGCATTATCCAATAGGGCAGGGGTCTTCAAATTTGACAGCTTTAAGACTTGTGGACTTCAACTCCCAGAATTCTTCCTCCAGTCATGTTAGCTCAGGAATTCTGGGAGTGGAAGTCCACAAGACTTAAACTTGCCAAGTTTGAAGACTTTTGCAATAGGGCAATTCTTATGTTCTTAAATTGCTACGGATGTTATATGCTTGTTCTATTCAAAAGCAAGCCTTACTAATTTAATTAGAATGAGACAGACAGTGTGGTTTAGTGATTAAGATAAACTAGCACTGGGGAGTCTCAGGTTCAAATCCATCCATAGCCAGAGAAGCTCATTCATTGGGTGACTTTGTGTCATCCCCTCTCCTATCTCATGTGATTGTTATTGGGGGAGGGGGAATCTAACACAGGAGCACTATATACTATATCTTCTTGAGTTGATACCACACTAGAATATAAATATAACAAACAAACAAACTCACTCATAGATAAGTGTATATACAAGTGAAAAGGCTTAGCTACTGAGGTTACCCTAAGAATAACTGATAGCTCTTTCTTGTATAATGTCAGCAATGTTTCCTGTCTGCATCTCTAAATGATGTGTGCTTCAGATGTAAGTTTCCCTGACCAGTGATCTGCATTAAGGATGAAGACTATGGTTAGCTTGATGTTGCTGAGATACAACTCATGACCTGACCTGCTTTGCTTTTCTGGGGCTTTGGGGGTTGGAGCACCACAACATCTGGAGGGCCATACATCTCCCCATCTCTGTTCAATATGCTGAACATAAATGGAAAATTACTAAGGGGGAACAATGTTCATCTGAGTTTACAAATTGTTTTCATTTTACAGTCAAGGTCTTCCTGGCTAGATTATAGAATAATTCACCAATTAGCCCATTTGATTATTTAGTTAAATCTTTCCACAAGTCTGTGTGGTATGATGGCTCTCAACGTGGCTATCCATATGCCCCACATATGACTACAATCAGCGTTCCACAGGGAATATTGCTTGAGCCAATTCACATAATCCAAGAGTTTTCGTAAGGGGAAACCCCTTTGTGTTAATCATCTGGTTGTCAAAAAGATTGCTGGCAGCGAACCTAGTGCTGGCACCAGATGAAATATTATATAGTTTTAAACATTTCATACTTAAAATGATGGGAATGGGCAATTCATCAGTATACTTTCTTAAAAGTTTTTAAAACAATAAATGTCAACCAAAGGGCAAAAATCAGGCAGACCTCAGATTAAAGTGACAGGGTTTGTTTAGCATGTGTAAAACTCCCATCAATCCAACCACCCACCTCCCTCTTTAAATACCTTAAAACAAGGAACAAGGCAAGAATATGTCAGTCAGAATGGGCATTTACCTCAGTACATTTGCATTTGTTGTAATTTGATTTCCTGGGAAGAATTGCTTAGTAGTCCTTAAAGCTAAGATGATTCTAACGTTTAGAAAGCTAATGAAATCAGAATTAAAATGGTCCTTTCCAGACATGGCTGCTCCTGAGTGATAGGATATAGATCAAACTTCCTAGCTGGGGCTTTCCAAGTTTTTAGGAACTGTAGTCCAGTCTCCTAGAGGGTACCAGTTGGAGAAGGTGGGTTGGAATAGTAGATCACCTCCTGAGACAGAGATCAATTACAAAAAGAAGTAGAAATCCAAAGGATTGATACAGTAAACCACTGTGTTGGAATTTACACTATGTAATGCATCTCCGTTTGAGAGAACAGTTTGGTGTAATGGTTTAAGGGAGGAATGTCAAACTTCTGGCCCATGGACCAGATGCATCACGTGCTGGCCACACCCACACCTGGTTTAGCCAAGGGGGGGGAAAGTCTCGATAATTCAGATGATGCAGCCATGATGATGCGAGTTTGACACCCCTGGTTTAAGGCCTTGGGCACAAACCAGGAGATTACAGGGTTTAGTCCTGCCTCAGCCACAAAGCCATCTGGGTGATTTGGAACCAATCATTCTCTCTTTCTTCCCCTCTCTCCCTCTCTCCCTCCCTCCCTCTCTCTCTCTCTCTCTGCATGAGAAATAAATCATATTCTCCAGTACTCAGCATAATAAAAACCTAGTTGAATTTATGAAAGGAGGGAGACCTCACATTTGATGGCTCAACTTCTATTTAATCTCACTGCTTTATTGTGGGATCTGTTTCAGATATAGGAGGGTTGGCTCTAATGATGAACTTCTATGGTTCCAGGACCTCTCCAAGAGTGATGTTCTGCACATTCATGATAGGATTAGATTTCTATATTCATATGTCCTGGACAAGTAGCTTCCCCTGAAGTGAAGAAACAATATAGTTTAGTGTTGAGGAGGAGGAGGAGGAGGAGGAGGAGGAGGAGGAGGAGGAGGAGGAGGAAGAGGAGGAGGAGGAGGAGGAGGAGGAGGAGAATGAATAAGTAAACATCTTCTGATGTCAAGTTGCCATGGGAGACACTGCCTAGTAATTCCCCACTTCTGAATCTTACTGATTGAACCTTGTAAATCTATGCTCCATGTGTGTTGAAAATTCTACCTCCCTGTGTAACTTATATATTAGCATGTAAAATTAAAATATCTAAGCTTGACCAGGCTTCCACTAGGATAAAAACTCAACCTCCCTCCTATCTTCCACGAAGATAAAAACTTAACCTCCCTCCAATGTACATTAGTTGGAAGCCTGAGTGAACAACTATGGAAAACCTGGTAGTTTTATTGGATAGTTTCGTCTACCTCAGTAGCAGAAATTTGCGAACTATCTGAGAAACCATTATTTGTCAACTTAAGATAGCTTGGCTGGAGAGCCCCTCTTTACAGTTTCTCTCACCAATTTGTCCACCGTTTTTCTCAACTGATTTCTTGAGCCACAAAACAATTCTCATTTGCCAGACTATATCCAATTATTACGTATGCAATTTAAGAAGACTTCTTAAAGATTTCTGAAATTCCCAACTAAAAAAAAAAAGTGTAGAGGATACTGTCCACTTTTCTAAAGTAGACTGGTTTCTTTCATAAATAAATATGTTGATTAGTACAATTTGGGACCAAGAAAATTGCTAATCATTCCAAAACTGTATTAAAATAGATAAATGTTGATACCTACCCTATTCTACAGCTTTTAGGCAGTGATGGAAACAGCAGCATATGGACAAAGCTCAATTAAAGCTGTTAAGGGCTCTTGGGCTTTGGTTAAAATCAGTCCATTTTTCTGCTCCATGTTGATCCCCGATAGAGGATTTGTGAGTCATGTCTTCTCACAAGGGTTTAAGGTTTGAATATCCTCCTACTGCTTGGCTTCTATAAAGAAGAAGCCAAAAAGTATAAAGGATGTCTACCTTCCTGAAAAGACCATTTCCCCTCTTTGGCCCTTTCTTTTCTCTAAAAACTTTTCTTCCTCTCTTCCCAGGGGTTTCCTGGAATTCCTGCCTTGAACTATGTGGTTTCTTAATAAGCATTACAAAAATGCATTTTTATTGAATATTATTTTAAGCACAAAATGTTTAAGCTGTTCAGATACTTCAGAAATTACTTTTTTCAGCTGCTTGAGTCCATTAAATAGGATTTTTCAGACCAATTATTTCCTTGGTCTTCAACCAAAAGGAGGGGGGGAATATTGTGACTTGATACTGTACTTCATCATTATCTGTTTACTTAATTTCCAGACAGAGATTTATTTTATTTGATCAGAAAAACATCATTTGGTGAGAAGCTATTTAAATAAATCTGCCACCATAATTATAGTTTGTAGCAAATAATGGATGTTTCACTGGAATCACACCCCAAGTAGAAGATTAGAGTTGACTTTGGATATCATCAAGTAAATGATAGAGGGTGGCTATTTACAGATCAAAAATCAAATGGAGAGAAAAGGAAATATAATTGGAAGAGAAGACAAGAGAAAATACAAAAATGCAGAAATTTCCTCGGCAAATGGAGAAAATAACTATAATAAAAAGAAATGCAATGCATTTCATCTTAGTGATCTCATTTTTGTTGTTCAGATGCAAAACACAAAGTGCACTGTCTTTCTTCCTCTGACTCTTTTTTCCAGTTAGGTTGGATTCCATTTCAAATAGAGGATGTTTTCACATAGATGACTGCCCTTCAAAGAGAGGACTGGCTCTTTTGGAAGTTGGATGCATAGCCATCAAATAGACAGAAAAGGTACAATAAAGTAGGTTCTGATTGCTATTAGCATAGGATAATATTGCATATTTCAGGAGACATTGGAGCAGACAGGAAAATAAAGATTTTGGAGAGGACATGGAGGTCTGAAGGAATGCTATCTTTCAAAGAGTTACAGTATGTGGCAGAGTTTTGTGTTATAACTTATTCTGGGCTCTGCGTGAATAATACTCTAAGAAAGAACACAATTCATGCAAATAGTTCTATGTACATTTGTCAGTTTAAATTCTGAAGACAAAACTATTAAATGTCTAAAGTGACTAAAATGTTTTCAAAACTTTCAGGCCCTAAAACAACAAAAAGCAGGTCATCCTATTACTATCGTGTTTCTCATATAATAAGGCTGGGTCTTTTTTTTTTTTTTTTTTTGAGCCCTGAGAAAATGGCTAGGCCACCTTTTTGGGGATGACTTAATTCCCCCCCCCTTGCATCAGCAGGCGGGTGGGTGACAACGGCTTGGATGTTGACCTCAGCGTTGGTGGGGTACTTCGTATTGGGAGACCTTCCACTACCATTGCTTTCCCTTCTCTCCGTGCTACCGCGGCATTTGGCACAGCCACGCGGGGCCGGCCAGGGCTCCTCCCTGCAACCAGAGCCCGGTGGAGACACTGGCTTCAGGCGCTCCTGTCACTGCCTTCCCAGGTATCGTTCGAAGGCAAAGCCCATTCTTTTAAAAACAATGCCCTACTACTGGTACGACAAAGCCTCCCTTGCCCAAGATGGCAGCCCAACCCTACGTGGGGAGGCAAATCTCCCGGGGCCACAGTGCAGGATTGGCCCACCCTGGGAGAAGCGCCCAGCCTCCATCCCTGCCTGGTGCTGGGCAGAGCGTGAAGAGATTCACCTGGGGTGCCCAGCGCAGCTGACAGGCAGGCCCTCCTGCCTAGCGGCAGAGCTCTGGCCAAAGCAATGAGCACCTCCCCTCCGGGCCCTCTACTCATCCCACCAGGGCTGCACTGGAGCAGGTCTCCCATTTGGAAGTGCCCCACCAAGGCCGAGGTCAACGCAGGCAGCACCATATCCGGGTGTGCAACAAAAGAACTTTCTAACGGCAAGCCCCCTGCCATTCCCCCCCATTTCACATGTTTTAATATAGGCTTTAATTTGGGGGGAGGTGCTTAATTTCATTTTATAATTAATTTGGTGTTATACAGTCAAATCCTGAATAAAAAAGGGTCTAAATACTACAACAATTTTTTTTAATCCACAGGAACCTCTTTCAGATTTGCTCCTTTTCCTAGCTGGTTCTTTATTTTTTCTGAAGAAAATAGGGTCACTGTATTTTTATTATAGAAGCCAGCACAATCTGCAATGGAAAGAATTTTCTGATTTCTCAGATTGCAAACTCATTTAGAGAAACAGTTTGTTATAATGGTAAAGGCATCAGGCTACTGGGCATTTGTAAAATCTCCCTTCAGGATGTGCAGTGGGCATAGCCTGAAAAAAGAAATGTGCAAAAGCCTTCCTCAATTGAGTATTTATGTTGTTTGACCAAATATTGGGTGAGGTTTCTGTGTTTCTCATAATGCTTTTTTCCAAAATGAAAAGTCTGAAGATTGTGCCACAACAGCATCTCTACAATCATCTTGTTCAAAAAGTTGGCCTCCATTGTCCTCATTGTTCTAAGAATTACATTCCTATAAAAGGGTACTGGGACTATATTCTGAAATATTTATAATTTAAAATAAAATATACTAATATGTATTTTATTTGCAAATGGAGCAAGATCTGAATCTTTTCAGCTTACTTAGTTGTAGGATGCCAGTTGTCCTTGTTTTCTCTTTCATAAGAACCTCAAGAGGAGGTAATTCAATCTGTCGAGACAGTACTAGAATTAACGCTGGGTAATCTCAGTACTGAATTAATATATATGTCATGGCAACATTTTTATTTTGAAAACTCCTGGAATAAAAAGCACTGAGAGAGAGGCTACCAAATTTTACAGGGACTCTACAAGTTATAAAGTAAACCAAACAAATCATAGTTGTAGGATTTAATTAATAGAGCATAGAGATATTATTTATTTATTAAATGGAAATTTATTTTATTGATTAAATATGTTTGCTGCAAGGTGACTCTGAGCAACTTGGAAGAATATGCTTAGAATTAATATACTTAGAAACTTATTTAATCTTTAAAATATGAGTGATTCCTTGCTCGTATGTTTAGGATTTATAATGGGGGTTCTGTAGGAAGAGGATCAAAAAAGTCAAGGTTATGGTCAGAACCATGTAATTGGAGCCCCAACCCATTGTTGTACATGTTGAGTAAAAAGGGGGATAGGGCTTCTATCGTATGGTTGTGCTCACCATCTGTGATCGACTGTAATAGTCCTTTTTCCCAAGAGGGAGGGATGCATTCCAGAGGAATAAAAGGCCGCTTATTTCAGAAATGTGTGAAAGAAAGAGGGTGAAGAAGTCCCTCCCTTATAGTTCTCAGAGTATCATGCTCGATGTAGATAATAGAGTTCTGGCAAGATTTTGTCTATTGGTATGAAACAATAAAGAACTCTGCTTGGAAGAATCACTACATGTTTTTCTTGGTTCTTGGGACTGACATCATTCTTCAAGGGCTCTCCATTCCATTAAAGGCAAGGTCCCACTGGCTGACGGATGCAAAACGTATGCAAAAAGGACACAGCAGACGAGCAAAATTTTAGGGGTGGCTCCATCCATTGTTATCCACTCCAAAAAGTGCCCCAAATTTGCATAAACAGAACGGAAAGGAACGGAAAGGAACGGATGGGGGTAGTACGTAGCGAGGATGTTAAACGGATGTTCGGAGGAAGCCTAGCGGATGGAAGCAGATGACACATCCGAAGGGCTTCCAGGGGAGAATTTTGAAGCGGACGCATAGCGGAAGGAGCGGATGCATAGCGGATGACGCGGATGCATCACGGACGCCTGTAGGATGCATAGTGGATGCATAGCAAATGCATAGCGGATGCAAAGCGTTCACTGCACATACGGGGAGTATGAATTGCGTCAGCTCTACGGATATAAAAGGATGCAGCTCGCAAGCAGTCAGCATTCAGAGGAAAGACCTGCTGCCAGAGACATCTTGAAAGAACACCATGGTTCATCAGTCAGGGAAGAAGAGGAAGCCTGTGCCTACTCCTGCCAGCCCTGGCAAGAAGGACAGAACCACCATCCCACCCCCTGGCACTGACTCTGAAGCTGCTGGTGCTTCTGCTGCTGCTGCTGTTGCTGCTACTGGTGCTCCTGGTGTTGCTGCTGCTGGTGCTTCTCCTGCTGGTGCTGCTGGTGCTGCTGGTGCTTCTCCTGCTGGTGCTGCTGGTGCTTCTCCTGCTGGTGCTGGTGCTGCTGCTGCTGCTGTGGTGGACCAGCCCCAAGGCCCTCAAAGCCCTGCTGCTGAAGGCCCTGAAGCCCCTGCCCGAGGGAGGAAGAGGCAAGACAAGGAGAAGGGAGAGAGGAATAGTACTCCATTTCCTAGGACCATGAGGAGGACGTGCTGGAATGGCTGAGGGAGAACGAGGACCTCTGGAGAAAGGGCCACAGATTCTATCGCGACACCAAGAAAAAACAGGCAGTGTGGAGAGACAAGGCAGAGATCCTGGGCTACACTTCAGATGTACTCCTGGGATGGTGGAAGCACATGCACACCTGGTATGGCAAGCTACACCTGAAGAAATCTGGCCAGGCCACTGTCAAGCTCACTGACCAGCAGATGTACGTCATGGCCAAGTGCAGCTTCCTGGAGGCTGGGGTCCGCCACCGAGGAGACATCTTCGAATAACACCATGGTTCGTCAGTCAGGGAAGAAGAGGAAGCCTGTGCCTACTCCTGCCAGCCCTGGCAAGAAGGACAGAACCACCATCCCTAGCACTTACTCTGAAGCTGCTGGTGCTTCTGCTGCTGCTGCTTGTGCTGGTGCTGCTGGTGCTTCTCCTGCTGGTGCTGCTGGTGCTACTGGTGCTGCTGGTGCTTCTTCTGCTGGTGCTGGTGCTGGTGCTGCTGCTGCTGTGGTGGACCAGCCCCAAGGCCCTCAAAGCCCTGCTGCTCAAGCCCTTGAAGGCCCTGCTGCTCAAGCCCCTGCCAGAGGGAGGAAGAGGCAAGGGAAGGAGAAGGGAGAGAGGAAACAGTACACCCTTTCCAAGGAGCATGAGGAGGAGGTGCTGGAATGGCTGAGGGAGAACGAGAACCTCTGGAGAAAGGGCCACAGACTCTATCGCGACACCAAGAAAAAACAGGCAGCTTGGAGAGACAAGACAGAGAGCCTGGGCTACACTTCAGACCTACTTCTTGGATGGTGGAAGCACATGCACACCTGGTATGGCAAGCTAAACCTGAAGAAATCTGTCCAGGCCGCTGTCAAACTCACTGACCAGGAGATGCACGTCATGGTCAAGTGCAGCTTCCTGGAGGGTGAGGTCCGCCACCGAGGAGCAGCCCCTCAGACAACCCTCTCCCTCAGAGAGTCCACAGACAGCCAGTCCTCTTCCAGCCAGGAGAAAGCTGCCCTGTCCAGCTTTGTCTTTGGTGTCTTCGGAGGGCCCCATGGCAGAGACCCCCCCCAACAGCTGCACTCCCCATGCCAGAGGATGTGGAGGATCCCCTGTCACAAATGGAGGAAGAAGCGGCAGCCACCAGAGACCAACCCACACCCACACCCAGCTCCATCTCCACAGAAAGCAGGCAGAGAGGCAGAGGCAAACTGGAGGGCCAGAGCCACACTGTCCTGCTGGAGATCAGGGACACAATCAAAACCAGCACAGATCTTCTCTTTCAGCTGGTCCACAGCGACATACCATCCTCAAACCGCAAGCCCTTCATCACGTACATGAGCCAGACCCTCATGGACCTGCCCGAGGCCCAGTACCAGGTGATGAAGCAGAAGATCACAGCACTTCTGCACAACCCTCCAAGCCCAGCTCAAGCTGCTCCTACCCAGTCCAGGTCTGCTCCTCCACCCCAGGTGATGTCACAGCCCTTCCACGGCTTTCAACAGCCCCTCACCTACCAAGGCTACGAGTACCAGGACTTCCCACAGCAGAGGCAGCCCTTCCCAGTCCAGGCCCAGGTTCATCGCAAACCACAGACGCCTCACCTCACCCAGCTGCAGACCAGACAGCCCCACTACACTCCTCCTTCCTCCACCCCATAGCCAAGTCCCTCAATAGACAATCTGTCTTCAGTCTTGGGCCTCACATCTCAAGTCCTTGATGAAGGGCTTCTCAACCTCACGGGACTGAGTCAGCTCTCTGAGAGCTTCCTGAACACACCATCCCCTGTTGTACTCTCGGGGCCAGGCACCCCAATGGCACCTCAGACCAGCACTCCAGCCACAGCCACCTCCACAGTCCCTGGCCGCTTGACAGCTAAGACCATGGACATGCCTCAGAGTGACTGAGAATAGTGCCAGAGACTGAGTTGTTACCTGTTCACTTTATCTTTGCTTAAAGACAGTTTACTTGGTTCATTTTGCTTTTTTAATAAAGTCATACAGTTTACTTAAGACAGTTATTAATAAAGGTTATCTTTGCTTCACACACTTGGTTCATTTTATTTACTTAATAAAGTGTTGGTGAAAACTTTGAAAAAATGGTTAAGCCTTTGCATGCTTGTGGGATGGGTAAGGATAGTTGTGGGATAGGTAAGGATAGCTGTGGGATTGGGAAGGATAGTTGTGGGATGGGTAAGGATGGTTGTGGGATAGGTAAGGATAGCTGTGGGATAGGTAAGGATAGTTGTGGAATGGGTAAGGATAGTTGTGGGATAGGTAAAGATAGCTGTGGGATAGATAAACCTCCAGTGCAAGCATAGTGGGACTGTATGGTCCACCCTCCCAGCTGCCACACATATGGCCCTTTTTTATCAATAACAATTTATTAATTGATCAACACATTTCAAAATAAACAAAGCTCTTTATTAAAGCCCTATTCATTGTAGGGTCATCAGTGTTATGAGACAGGCTCAAGGAAGCATCCATCTATCATCCTGTCTTGACACTGTCTTGTCTATCAGGTTTAGTCCTTGCCTCCATTCACCAGGCTCCATGTCCCCATTCTCTTGTTGACTGTCCACAAGCATGTTCTGCAACACTGGGTAATGGGTGCGCATGAGATTGTGCAGGATGCAGCAAGCTTCCACGATGCTCCTCACAGTCTGTGGGTGATGCTGCATGGTGGTGAGAAGTACCTGGAACCTGTTGGCCAGGATGCCAAAGGCGTTCTCCACCACCCGTCTTGCCCTGGACAGCCTGTAGTTGAAGATCCTCTGTTCACGGGTGAGATATCTTGAAGTGTAGGGCTTCATGAGGTAGATTCTGAGGGAGAAGGCGTCATCACCCACGATGAAGTAGGGCACATCTTGTGTGTCATTAGGTAGGGGGGTCTGGATCTGGAAAACCCATGGTGAGGTTGTGTTCCAGTCCATCCTTGAGGTCACTGGTGTTGTATAACAGGCTATCTGAAGCTGACCCATTGCCTGAGGCATCGATGTACATGAACTTATAGTTAGCATCAACCATGGCAAAGAGGATGATACTGAAGAAGCCCTTGTCATTGTAATAAGAGGACTCTGAGTTGGCTGGAGCTTTGCAGGCCACGTGCTTCCCATCTATGGCTCCAACGGTGTGGGGAAAATTCCACCTCTGATACCACTGTTCTGCAACTTTCCTCCAGCCTTCTTCAGTGGTGGGGCAATGGAGGAGCTCCTCCACGTATTCTTCCATGATGGCCTGTACCACTTCTCTGACCACTTTGCTGATGCTGTTGTGTGGCACCCTCCAGGCATACTGCATGTTTCTGTATGTGGTTCCAGAGGCCAGGTGCTGCAGAGTCAGTGCCACCTTCAGTCCAGGGTCCAGGTTGGGATGGAAGTTGGTGCTTGGCTTAGTCAAACTAGGTCTCAGATGGTCCACAATTTCGTCAAACATGGCTGGTGGCATCCTCATGAAGTTCTGGAATGCACAAGGGTCTTCATTCCTCAGCTCCACCATCAGCTTGTCATACAGTCCAAACTCCACTCTTCTCCTGATCCATTGTCGGACCCACACAGCTCTTGGACGTCTCCTTCTTCTCCTTGCATAGAAAAGGTGAAACAGTCTGAAGAGGGCTTGGTTCTCGTGTTGAATGATCGCAGCTACCATAAGGACTGTGTTATGATCCATGGTGGAGATCAATGGATGATGTGGAAGAGCAAGACCAAGGGTGAAGAGGTCTGTACACCATGGCTGCTGGACTCATACTGAGATCCAGGTGATTTCCTCCCCCCCCTTTTTTATTTTTATAACATGCTATTGTGCACAATAGTCCACAAAACGTGACACTAAGTATCAAGATCATGCATACAATGCTGTGCACTATACATGACAACCTCATGGAACTAATGAAGGGTTCACAGCAGCTTAAGAGAAGAATAATGACAAAAGAAAAAAGTGGGGCCTAATAAATAATATACTATACAATCTGCAGAAGGTGGTTGTGGACGCGACTCTTGAATGACTGAGACCCTCTGTCACTAATCATGCCTACAATGTCTTCTGGTAAGCTGTTCCAGACTCTGACTGCAGTGTGTACAAAACTCCTGCCAGTTGAATGTGTTCTGGACTTGGGTTCCACAAGAGCATGTCTCGGAGTTGACACACTAGAGCGAGTTGTTCTTCTCGTTGCATAAGGTGGGGGAACCAGCTTTTTCAGGTCTTGAGGGCAGAGGCCCGTCTGCATTTTGTACAGGGCAACTGCAGCTGCAACTTGACGTCTATGGTAAAGTGAAGGAATATTAAAGTTGGAGCATGCCTTGTCCTCATTTATTCCGATTATGCGTAGGGCCTTCTTCTGTATACGATCAAGTAGTTGAAGTACTGTAGGAGATGCATTCAGCCAGCACAGAGAGGCATATTCCATGATACTTCTTATCTGGGCCTTGTACACTGTGGCTCTCCCAGGGGCATCTAGTTTAGATACTACCCTCCTAAGAGCACCAAGTCTCTGTGCAGCTCTGGACGAAATGTTCCTGATGTGCTTATTCCAGTTGAGCTTCTTGTCAACCATGATGCCCAGTATCTCCAGTTCGTCTACCTCTGTGATTTTTATGTTTCCAAAGTGCAAGTCTACCCTCGATGGTTGTCTGTTTCTTGATATTGTTAGAGCCTTGCACTTGGCTGGCTCAAAAGACACCCTCCATTTATCAGCCCATTGCTTCATGTTTTCCAGGTCTCTGTTTAGGCTTGCATTAACTGGCTCCGCTTCTCCTGATGATCTAATTTCACAGAACAGGGTGGAGTCATCAGCATACAGATATAGGGCATTCTCACAGAGATCACCCAGGTCATCAATGAAGACTGAGAACAGCAGGGGACCTAGAACTGATCACTGTGGTACTGAAGCATTGATGGATGTAGTTGTGGATGACTGGCCTGACAAGACAACCTTTATTGATCTATCTGACAGGTAGCTTTCAATCCAGCTGAGCAGTTTTCCTCTGATACCCTTCCCTTCCAGCTTGGAACAGAGGCCGTTGTGCCAGACCTTGTCAAAAGCTCCCTTAATGTCCAGCGCAATGAGTCGAACTTCATTCCCTTTTAATATTCCCTTTTTATAGGAAATACCGGTTTTCTGCTAGGTATCCTTCCACATACTCTAGACATACTCCAGACATCCTAAATATACGAGATACATCCCATATACAAACATTTTGTTCGTTTTAATGCTTTATATCTGAGCTGCATCCGCTTTCATCCTTTCTCCGTCCGTGCTACTAACGCTGTATGGACGTTCCGCGTACCTTTTGCTTCCTCCCTCTTTCCGCTTTCCACTGGAGTGGATGTGAGTTGCGCGGATGCCCAAAGCATGCCGAGAGGATACAGCAGATGTTTAACGGATGACAACGGACGTAGAATGTTTGTTGCCCGTATGTGTCGTGGATGTACATTGTACGCGGCGGAAAGTTCATCCGCTCAAAAAGTTTTGTGCAGCTCAAAACTTCTTGTGCGGATGAAATTGCAGTGGACAGATGCTTGATGGATAGAGCGTATGAAACACGTATGCAGTGAGTACACAACGGATGCATCACGTTTTCCAACGGATGGCAAGCTTTTTTGTCCGTTTTACATCCTCTTTGCATCCGTTGGTGCAGTGGGACATGAGCTTAATGTTTGTTATCTCCTACTTATGGGCACAATTTCATCATAAGATTTAAAGTATATCTAGCAGATGGCTGAAATTAAAACATTCATGTTCGGGTTTTACTAAAATAAAATGATGGATATCTTGTTGATGATGTTTTAGACATTCCTTTATAAGTTAATGCCATTCTTAATACAAATGAGGAAATCTCACAATAATTCTTTTATAGCCTGGAAAAAAAATATTAATAGTTATAAGAAGCCTTATGCTTCAGTATTCAAAATGTTCATTCAAAGGTATGGCTATTAGAAAACAAAATTGTTAACACAAAAATATCTGTGAAATTGTAATAAAATATGTGGCAATTATTAAAAAAACTCATAAGTTTAGGGCTTACAGGAGGAGGAGGAGGAGGAGGAGGAGGAGGAGGAGGAGGAGGAGGAGGAGGAGGAGGAGGAAGAGGAGGAGGAGGAAGATGCCTGAGTTATACCTTGTAAGAATAAACCTTACAAGGAAAAATTATAATGGAGTAATTAGTGGGATCTTTCTAAAGGACAAATTAATCAAAAGATTAATCAAAATGTAATGTGTAATAAATTTATAAATTTCCTTTATGAATATGTCCAAAATAAACATCAGCCAACTTCCATTAAAATATGGACCTCTGAATCACTATCCAGATTTTTGAAACATTGATTTATTTTTAATTTATTTGATGTTGCATTTACACATATAATCAAGGTTAAACAGCAACTGAGAAGTCATTTGTATCTGAATAGGGGGAGACCAGTTTTCCAAAGTATAGAAAGTATGACTTATTAAAGTTTTCCAGCTGTGACTCAGTTGAGTTGAAACAAAATTTATCCAAAAGTGAAGGCCATTGCTGACTTGTTAGAACAGATGTGTAGAATCTTTCTAGCAATATTCCAAAATACAATAAAATAAAATAAAATAAATGGTAGATTCTGTTCTTAGATGACATCAGGAATTTAATTAAATATGACCTTGCAATGGATTACCTGTGAATCTGTTGAGAAAGAATGGTTTTCAGTGAGTATATTGAAATGATTATTAACAACAGCCAGAAACAATTGCTGGTTTTGGGGGCCCTTTACCATTTATCACTTTTCTGCCTGGAATACACATGGCACAAGATTGAAACAAAACCATAAATCTAACAGAAAAATCATATTCAAATGTGAAAAGAACAATAAAGTTATTATGACTATAGGTAGTCTTCGACTTACAACCATAATTGAGCCCAACATTTCTGTTGCTAAGTGAGACATTTGTTAAATGAATTTTGCCCCATTTAACCACCTTTCTTGCCACAGTTGTGAATCACTGTAATTGTTAAGTTGGTAACACAGTTATTAAGTGAATCTGGCTTCCCCATTTGACTTCACTTGTAGGAAGGTTGCAAAAGATGATCACATGGCTCGAGAACATTGCAGCCATCATAAATATGAGTCAGTTGCCAAGCATCTGAATTTTGATCATGTGGCCATGGGGATACTGCAATGATTGTAAGTGTGAAAAATGCTCATAAGTCACTTTTTTTTAGTGCTGCTGTAATTTTGAATAGTCACCAAATGACTGTTTTACCCTGTTTCCCTGAAAATAAGACCTATCCTGAAAATAAGACCCACAGTAGCATGTTTTTTATGCCTGTGCCTAATCTAAGCCCTTCTTTTGGACCATCTCCCAAAAGGGAAGAGCCTACAACCTCCTTTGTGTCTAAATAATTCTATGAAGAAGACACTGCTAATTTAATCTAATGAGCATTTGCATTCATTTATTGATGTCAGTGTTTGGTTTAGATGTGTTTTTAGATATGTTTTTATTTTATTTGGTACAAATGTTCTGCTATGGTCTATGAAGAAATCTATGATTGACTAACACAGTGATGGTAAACACATGATAACTGTAACAAAGGTGACACATAAAAGCCTCAGTGGCGCAGTGGTTAGAGTATAGTACGGTAGGCTGCTTCTGCTGACTATCGGCTGCCTGCAATTTAGCAGTTCGAATTTCACCAGGCTCAAGGTTGACTCAGCCTTCCATCCTTCCAAGGTGGGTAAAATGAGAACACAGATTGTTGTGGGCAATAGGCTGATTCTATAAGCCGCTTTGAGAGGGCTGTAAAGTGGTATATAAGTCTAAGTGCTATTGCTACATGTTTTGAGCAACATGCCAGCATTCCCCAACAGCCTTCTCAAATGCAAGAGGCATAGCTGCATGCAGCGTTCATACTCTCTCAAAATTGCACAAGAACAAGATGTGCTTTTGTGCATTTTTCAGAGGCTGCAGAGGCCATTCTTTGAAGCCACTTTAAAAATGAAGACTTTGTGCAACCTGGAACAATCTCAGGTAAGTCACAGGGCCCGTCAACAGAAAGAGAATTCCGCATAAAAGTAAGCAGTGCATGACTGATTCTGGGGAACATCACACTTTGATGAACAGCATGAGGCAGCCTTTTTGACTGTCCTCAGTGGCACTCGGGCTCAAGTTAAGGCTCAGTCTTCTACTTCTAGTGAGTGTAGAGTGTTGCTGTTCAAGGTGGCTTAGATTTGGAGGGTGAAGCATAGGGAATTGTTCCTCTTTTGTTTGGGAAGGATGACATGCCACCAGAGTCAAGTTAGGCATTTTCTGAATTTTTGACATGCTTAGCCCAAAAGGTTTGCCATCACTGGACTAACTGTACCCAATTGACTGACCCTAATCTGACACTTTTAGATTTACTTGTGAGAACATTAATAGCAGGCTGCAATCTCCAGTATATTCAAAAAATTGTTCTGATTCAAATAATTGCCCTTCTGCTTATTATTCTTGGAACAGGGTAAAAAGTGCAGATATAGATGAGGGAGAGATCAAAATTTTAATATTTGGCATTTGTCTCTCTCTCTCAGACTTGTGTGTAAATGTTTCAGAGGTACCAAATAGAAATCCTGTATTCGCAAGCTCCCCCTTATGGACAAGAAAACTATTAAACAGTGCATTCTTGTCAACAAGTTTTCAACCAAATTGCTATCATGATACTTGCTATATATACAAATGTCTAAAACATTGTTTTTGGAATTTATTTATTTAGGAAAATACCAGCCAGGCATGTATGTTTAAGTAATGCAACTCATGAGAACAGAACAGATATGAGAATAGTGCCAGATTTGGCCTGTATTCTGAAGAGCATCAGGGCCTATTGCTAGGAAAGACAGAGAGCCATGGCAATGAACAAGAGCAAAAAATATTCCTTCCTATGGCTAATTACTAGGATGCTAACACCAGAGTCATAATCTACAGAGGGAAGGGGTGCTCCTTGATGTCCACATGTTCCAACAGCTAGGCCTATTGGCTTTCAGGACTAGTGCCAGGCTGAAAAAATGTTCCAATTTGAGGCTGGATGTTTTTAACAGACTTTTTCCAAATGGAATTGCTCTTCAGTGAGTTAGAGGAAATGAATTCTTTGTGAAGAATTTGTGATTTTCAATATATATCAAAAGTAGGCCTCCCTGTTCACTATCTCTTTGTAAAACAAACTCCACTTCTCCCTCACACTCAGATTTGTTTCTTGAGCTGTCTTCCATCAGTTCTTGCCCCATATTCTATATATATAAAAGCGAAATGCCACTCACACATCATCACAAAATCTCCAGAATCGTAAAGCCTACAACTTGAAATTTGGCACGGATGTTTCTCTTGGTTTCTAGGTGCTCACTAGGAAAGGATTTTCCAAAATGACCATCAGAGTATTAGTATTTCGTATATTATTATTAACATGCTCTGATGCTAAGGAGTTCTACTCCCCCACCTGACAGGATGCTAGCCAAATGAATATTGATGGATGCTGGTAGGCAGAGGCAGTATTTCCCCCTTTATTTTCCTCTCCAAAAACTAAGCTCGACCACATAGTTTCGAAGCAAAGCATGGGTATCAACCTAGTAAAAAATAATTTATTCAGCACAAGTCCTAAATTTAACCAACTCAAAAATGCAACAACAAAAATGAACAGCATAATGTAGCATTAAAAGGCAGCCAAAATTTTCTTAAGCCCATGTCACACTGCACCAACGGATGCAAAGAGGATGTAAAACGGACAAAAAAGCTTGCCATCCGTTGGTTAACGCGATGTACTCACTGCATCCGTATTGCTTCCTCTCTATCCGTCCAGCATCCGTTTATTGACGTTTTATCGGCTCAGAAAGTTTTGAGCTGCACAGAACTTTTGCGTGGAAAATGTATCCAATTCGTCTGTTCTGCATCCGCTACGCATCCACTACACATCCGTTCTTCATCTGTTACGCATCCGCTATATCCGCTAGGCATCCGTTCCGCATCCGCGCAACTCGCATCCGCTTGGATGCAGGGAGGAAGCAGAACGGACGCAGAACGGATGCAGAACGGATGCAGAATGGATGCAGCATGGAAACAAAGCGTTTAAAAAGGAAAAAAACGTCCGAAGAGGGGATCTATCTCGGATATTAAGGATGTCTACAGGTTGCGTAGAGGATGCCTAGAGGTTGCCTAGAGGATGCAAATGGACACCTATACTGCCTATAAAAAGGGGGAGCAACACATCTGGATTTCACTTTCAGAACAGCAGCCCTGCAGTGCGGACCTCTGCAGCCTTCATCTGCCTCTTGCTCTTCCACAGCATCCAGTCATGTCCACCGTGGATCGTAACACAGTCCTTTTGGCAGCCACCATCCTTCTGCAACAGTACGAAGCCATCTACAGGCTCTGTGAACTCTACTACGGGAAGTAAAAGAGGCGGCCAAGAAACGTCTGGGTACGAAGATGGTTCGCCAGAAGAACAGAGGACGGACTGTACAACAAGCTGATGGTGGAGCTCAGGAGCGAAGACACTCGGGCGTTCCAGAACTTCATGAGGATGCCTCCAGCCATGTTTGACGAAGTTGTGGAGCGGCTGACACCCAGGTTGACCAAGGCAAGCACCAACTTCCAGCCCAGCCTGGACCCTGGGCTCAAGGTGGCACTCACTCTGCGCCACCTGGCCTCAGGGACCACCTACAGCAGCATGCAGTACGGATGGAGGGTGCCACCCAACACCATCAGCATTGTGGTCAGAGAAGTGGTGCAGGCCATCATCGAAGAATACAAGGAGGAGCTCCTCCAGTGCCCCTCCACTGAAGAAGGATGGAAGAAAGTTGCAGAGCAGTGGTATCAGAGGTGGAACTTCCCCCACACTGTTGGAGCCATAGATGGGAAGCACGTGGCCTGCAAAGCTCCAGCCAAGTCGGGGTCCACTTATTTCAATTACAAGGGCTTCTTCAGCATCATCCTCTTCGCCATGGTCGATGCTGACTACAAGTTCATGTACATCGATGCTTCAGGAAATGGCTCATCTTCAGATGCCCAGGTATACAATGCCAGTCACCTCAAGGAGGAGCTGGAACGCAACCTCATCGTAGGCTTCCCAGATCCAGAACCCCTGCCCAACGACACACAAGATGTGCCCTACTTTATCGTGGGGGATGACGCATTCTCCCTCACAACCTACCTCATGAAGATCTACACTTCCAGACTCCTCACCCGTGAAGAGAGGATCTTCAACTACAGGCTGTCCAGGGCAAGGCGGGTGGTGGAGAACGCCTTTGGCATCCTGGCCAACAGGTTCCAGGTACTTCTCACCACCATGCAGCATCCCCCGGAGACCGTGAGGAGGATCATGGAAGCTTGCTGCATCCTGCACAATCTCATGCGCACCCGCTACCCAGTCTTGCAGAACAGGCTCGTGGACCTCCAACAAGGCAATAGGGACATGGAGCCTGGGGAATGGAGGCAAGGGCGAAACCTGATAGACACTGAGGATGTGCAAGGCCCCAACAGAGCCTCACATGAAGGGAAGAAGCAGCGCAACCTCCTGAAACACTGGTGCAACTCCCCAGCTGGAGCAGTGGTGTGGCAAGACAGGATGATAGATGATTAATGGATGCTTCCTTCAGCCTGTCTCATCACACGGATGAGATTGGGCCATGTATGTTGGGTGGGCCTACAATGAACAGGGCACTTAATAAAGAGTTGTGTTTATGTTGACATGTGTGGATGATTGATTACATTATTATTGATAATAAAGGGCCATAGGTGTGGCACCTGGGAGGGTGGACCATACAGTCCCACTATGCTTGCGCTGGAGGTTTATCTATCTCACAGCTATTACCCATCCCAAAGGTATCCCTGCCCAACCCACTGCTATCTTAACCCATCCCACAAGCATGCAAAGGCTTAAACCATTTCTAAAAGTTTCCACCAAGACTTTATTAAAAAAAAGAAATGAAGCAAGTGTATGAATCAAAAATAGACTCGATTAACAAGAAGCTATAAAACAAAAATGAGTCTCTGGCACTCCTCTTGGTCGCTCAGTCTCAGGGGTGAAGGGTCCAAGTGCTGTGGAGGTGGCTGGTGCTGGAGTGCTTGTCATCAGCTCCTCCAAAAGCAGGAGCAGCAGAAGCTCCAGCCCCAGAAGAGCGAGCCCGTGCTGCAGAAGCCCCAGAAGAACCAGAGTGAGGGCCAGGGGGCGGGATGGTAGCCCTGTCCTTGCAAGGGCTGGCAGCAGATGGCTGAGGCTTGCTGTGCTTCAGCATGGTTGTGGGGTTGCTGGCTGGCAGGAAGGCTGGCAGGAACCAAGGCTGGCAGGAAGGCTGGCAGGGAGGCAGGCATCAAGGCTGGCAGGAAGGCTGGCAGGCAGGCAGGCACCAAGGCTTGCAGGCAGGCAGGCACCAAGGCTGGCAGGAAGGCTGGTAGGAAGGCAGGCAGACAGACAGGCACCAAGGCTGGCAGGAAGGCTGGCACCAAGGCTGGCAGGAAGGCTGCCAGGGAGGCAGGCACCAAGGCTGGCAGGCATATACTAAGGCTGGCAGGAAGGCTGGCTGGCAGGCACCAAGGCTGGCATGAAGGCTGGCACCAAGGCTGGCACCAAGGCTGGCAGGGAGGCAGGCACCAAGGCTGGAAGGAAGACTGGCAGGCATGCAGGCACCAAGGTTGGCAGGCAGGCAGGCACCAAGGCTGGCAGGCAGACTGGCTGGCAGCAAGGCTGGCAGGCAGGCAGACAACAAGGCTGGCAGCAAGGCTGGCAGGCAGGCAGACAGCAAGGCTGGCAGGGAGGCTGGCATGGAGGCTGGCAGCAAGGCTTGCAGGCAGACATGCAGGCAGGACAGGAAAGGCAGTCGATGTGTCTGGAAGCAGGTCTTTCTTCTGAATGGCGACCTGCTTCCGAGCTGCTTCCGTTATATCCACGGGGCTGATGCAATGTATCCTCCCCGCATGCGCAATTAACGCTCGGCATCCGCTAGGCTTCCGCTGTGCATCTGCTAGGCTTCCGCTGTGCATCCGCTTCATCCGTTTGGCGTCCACTCTGCATCCGCTCTATCCGTTCCGCGTCCGCTTTGCTGAGCCCCCCTGGAAGCCTAGAGGATGTGCCATACACTCCCATCCGCTTCCATCCACTGGGCTTCCATTCCGCATCTGCTTTACATCCACCCTGCGTCCTCCCTGCGTCCGTTTTATCCGCCCTGGTTGTGCAAATTTTTGCCCCTTTTGAGAGCGGATAACAACGGATGGAACATTTTTCTCGGCCATTGTGTCCGTTTTGCATCCGTTGGGCAGTGTGACAGGGCCTTTAGAACAACTCATCAATTCTCTGGTGGCCTTGTGAAATTCTTTGATTATTCTTTTCCTTCAAATTTGATATGTAGCACTAACCTATTAATAGGTATCCATTAATTTATTGAAGTAATTTCAAAAAGAAACTTCATAATTCGCGCTGATCTAAGCTCCAGGGTGCACAATCATATTGTAATTCCATTATTTCTAGCTTCCCCTCAATTCCAACAGCTTTTTCCATTCCCCCAAAGTGGCTGCTCAGCACAGCTGCAGCCCAATGTTCTCTTTTCTCCCTTCCCAGTTTTTCCAAATGATTTAAATATTGCTAATGAAGGGATTTAAGCTTTAGCTGTCTTGACTTTTCCAAGTGACATAAACCTGCATTCTCATTTTTTCTTCAGCCAGTTCACCTCTAAAGACCAACCAGGCTTACGGATTCAATGAACATATTACTGTTTGGGAAATAATTAAATTTATTGAGGTATTTCAGCATCTATTTAACAGAATACCGTAAGAGCAGTACAAACAGTGATTCTTCCTTGTAGCTGAAACACAACTGCCATCAGTCTTAGCTGGTATAGCCAGTGGTCCTGGCAGATAAGAAGTTTGGTGCAGCTTCCATAGGACCATCAGCTTTCCATGGCTACGGTTCATGTTGACTGGGGATGATGGAATCTGTAGCCCAATGACATAATGAGTCCAAAGTTAGTTGTGTTGGAATACAGATCCACATGTAGAGCATCTATCTGGAATGAAGAAGAGGCTTTTAGTACTATGACAAAAATCTGTCCTTCAGGGGGTTTTTTCCTGAGTAAATGGATTTTTTTTAATTTTTGGATGAACTTCAAGGAGGCTTGTTTTGATAGTACATCTGACATTTCTTATCATTCAGAAATGGCAGAGGAGGGCTGGTATTTCTTTTTCACCTCCTTATTGCTTCCAGATGAAAAAAAATCTTGTCAGAGATGCTTCTTTGCATTCAAAAGCCAGGAAGGTTGAAGACCAAAGTTAAGCCCATGTCACACAGCACTAACGGATGGAAAGAGGATGTAAAATGGAGAAAAACGCTTGCCATCAGTTGGTTAACACGATGCATCCGTTCTGTACTCACTGCATATGTTTTTCATACTCTCTATCCATCCAGCATCTGTCTAATGACATTTCATCCGCTCAAAAAGTTTTGAGCTGCACAAAACTTTTTGAGCGGATGAAGTATCCAACGCATCTGTTCTACATCCGCTATGCATACGGGGAACATCCATTATACGTCTGTCGTCATCCGTTACGCGTCCGCTATATCCGCTATGCATCTGCTGTGCATTTGCACAACTCAAATCCGCTCCAGCAGAAAATGGACACAGGGAGGAAGTGAAACGGATGCGGAATGGACACACAGCGTTACTTGCACGGACGTAGAAAAGATGTAAGTAGATGCAGCTCTCATATAAAGCATTAAAATGAAAAAAATGTTCATATACGTATCTCGGATATTTAGGATGTCTGGCGGATGTCTAGAGGATGCAGAAGGACACCTAGTGGAAAACCTATATTTCCTATAAAAAGGGGGAGGAAATCACCTGGATCTCACTTTCAGTCCAGCAGCCCTGGTGTGCAGACCTCTTCAGCCTTCATCTTGCTCTTGCTCCTCCACAGCATCCAGTCATCTCCACCATGGGTCATTGCACACTCCTTTTGGTAGGTACCATCATTCTACAACAGTGTGAAGCCCTCTAGAGGCTCTTTCACCTGTTCTATCCAAGGAAAAGGAGGCGTCCAAGAGCTGTGTGGGTCCGAAGATGGATCGCGAAAAGAGCAGAGTTTGGACTGTACAACAAGCTGATGGTGGAGCTGAGGAACGAAGATCCTTGTGCATTCCAGCACTTCATGAGGATGCCACCAGCCATGTTTGACGAAGTTGTGGAGCGGCTGACACCCAGGTTGACCAAGGCAAGCACCAACTTCCGGCCCAGCCTGGACTCTGGGCTGAAGGTGGCACTGACTCTGCACCACCTGGCCTCCGGGACCACATACAGGAACATGCAGTACGCCTGGAGGCTGCCACACAACACCATCAGCATTGTGATCAGAGAAGTGGTGCAGGCCATCATCGAAGAATATGTGGAGGAGCTCCTCCAGTGCCCCTCCACTGAAGAAGGCTGGAAGAAAGTTGCAGAGCAGTGGTATCAGAAGTGGAACTTCCCCCATTCCGTTGGAGCCATAGATGGGAAGCACGTGGCCTGCAAAGCTCCAGCCAACTCAGGGTTCAATTATTTCAACTACAAGGGCTTCTTCAGCATCGTCCTCTTCGCCATGGTCGATGCTGACTACAAGTTCATGTACATCAACGCTTCAGGCAACGGGTCAGCTTCAGATGCCCATGTATACAACGCCAGTGACCTCAAGGAGGGGCTGGAATGCAACCTCATCATGGGCTTCTCAGATCCAGATCCCCTGCCCAACGACACAAAAAATGTGCCCTACTTCATCGTGGGGGATGACACCTTCTCCCTCAGAACTTACCTCATGAAGTCCTATACTTCCAGATACCTCACCCGTGAAGAGAGGATCTTCAACTACAGGCTGCCCAGGGCAAGACGTGTGGTGGAGAACGCCTTTGGCATCCTGGCCAACAGGTTCCAGGTACTTCTCACCACCATGCACATCACCCAGAGACCGTGAGGAACATCATGGAAGCTTGCTGCATCCTGCACAATCTCATGCGCACCTGCTACCCAGTGTTGCAGAACAGGGTTGTGGACTGCCAACAAGGCAATGGGGACATGGAGCCTGGTGAATGGAGGCAAGGACTAAACCTGATAGACACTGAGGATGTGCAAGGCCCCAACAGAGCTTCACGTGAAGGGAAGAAGCAGCGCAACCTCCTGAAACACTGGTGCAACTCCCCAGCTGGAGCAGTGGAGTGGCAAGACAGGGTGGTTGATGCTTAATGGATGCTTCCTTCAGCCTGTCTCATCACACTGATGAGATTGTGCCATGTATGTTGAGTGGCCCTACAATGAACAGGGCATTTAATAAAGAGTTGTGTTTATGTTGAAATGTGTTGATGAATGATTAAATTGTTATTGATAATAAAGGGCCATAGGCACCTGGGAGGGTGGACCATACAGTCCCACTATGCTTGCTCTGGAGGCTTATCTATCCTACTGCTATCCTTACCCATCCCACAGCTATTACCCATCCCACAGGTATCCCTGCCCATCCCACTGCTATCCTTACCCATCCCACAAGCATGCAAAGGCTTAAACCATTTCTAAAAGTTTCCACCAAGACTTCATTTACTAAAAGAACTGAACCAAGTGTGTGAAGCAAAGATGAATTTTATTAATAACAAACTGTAAAAGCAAAATGACCCAAGTAAAGTGTCCCAAGCAAAGATAAAGTCAACAGGTAGCAACCCAGTCTCTGGCACTCTTCTCAGTCACTCTGAGGCATGCCCATAGTCTCAGGAGTGAAGGGTCCAGGTGCTGTGGAGGTGGCTGATGCTGGAGTGCTGGTCTGAGGTGCCATTGGGGTGCCAGGCCCCGAGAGGACAACAGGGGATGGTGTGTGGAGGAAGCTCTCAGAGAACTGGCTCAGTCCCATGATGTTGAGAGCCCCTTCCTCCATGACATGGGGTGTCAGTCCCAAGACCGATAACAGATGTCCTGAGGCCGGGCTTGGCTGTGGGGTGGAGGATGGAGGAGTGTAGTGGGGATGTCTGGTCTGCAGGTGAGCGAGGTGAGGCCTCGGTGGCATCTGTGGCGTGGGTGGCATCTGTGGCGTCTGTGGCATCTGTGGTATCAGTGGCATCGGTGACATCAGTGGCACCTGTGGCGTCTGTGGCATCGGTGGTATCGGTGGCATCGGTGGCACCTGTGGTGTGCAATGTACCTGTGCCTGGACTGGGAAGGGCTGTCTGTGCTGCTGGAACTCCTGGTAGCCATAGCCTTGGTAGGTGAGGGGCTGTTGAAAGCCTTGGAAGGGCTGTGACATCACCTGGGGTGGAGGAGCAGACCTGGACTGGGTCAGAGCAGGTTCAGCTGGGCCTGGAGGGTGGTGCAGAAGACCTGTGATCCTCTCCTTGATCACCTGGTACTGGGATTTGGGCATTTCCATGAGGGTCTGGTTCACGTAGGTGAGGAAGGGCTTTCTGTTAGAGGATGGTATGTCGGACTGTACCAGCTAAGAGAGGAGATCTACACTGCTCTTGATGGTGTCGCTGATCTCCAAGAGGACAGTGTGGCTCTGTCCCTCCGGTCTGGCTCTCTGCCTGCTTTCTGTGGAGGTGGAGCTGGGGGTGGGTGTGGGTTGGTCTCTGGTGTCAGTGGCTTCTTCTTGCTCCAAATGCATCAGGGGGTCCTCCATGTGCTCCACCATGGGGAGTGCAGCTGGAGGGGGGTTCTCCATCGTGGGGCACGCCTGGACATAGGAGCTGACTCTTGGCCAGAAGAGGACTGGCTATCTGTGGGCTGCCTGAGAGTGAGGGTAGACAGACGGGCTGCTCCTCAGTGGCGGATCTCACCCTCCAAGAACCTGCACTTGGCCATCACGTAGGTCTCCCGGTCACTGAGCTTGACCGCGGCCTGGCCAGACTTCTTCAGGTGCAGCTTCCCGTACCAGGTGTGCATGTGCTTCCACCACCCAAGGAGGACATCCGAAGTGTAGCCCAGGCTCTCCACTTATTTCTTCCAAGCTGCCTGCTTCCACTTGGTGTCTCGATAGAGCCTGTGTCCCTTCCGCCAGAGGTATTCATTCTCCCTCAGCCATTCCAGCACCTCCTCCTCATGTTCCTCTGCAATGGAGTACTGTCTCCTCTCACCCTTTTCTCATGAATGCCTCTTCCTCCCTCTGGCAGGGCCTTCTGGGCCCTCATCAGTAGGGCTTTGAGGTTCTAGGGGCTGGTCCACCACACCACCAGCAGCAGGAGCAGCAGCAGCAGCACCAGGAGCACCAGCAGCACCAGCAGCACCAACAGCACCAACAGCACCAGCAGCACCCGGAGCAGCACCAGCAGAGTCAGCACCAGCAGAAGCACCAGCACCAGCAGAGTCAGCACCAGCAGCAGAAGCCCCAGCAGAAGCAGAATCAGCGCCAGGGGGTGGGATGGTGGTCCTGTCCTTCTTGCCAGGGCTGGTAGGAGTAGGCACAGGCTTTCTCTTCTTCCCCATGGTTGTTGGCTGAAGATGTGTCTGGCAGCAAGGTCTTTCCTCTGAATGGTGACCTGCTTGCAAGCTGCATCCTTTTATATCCGCGGGGCTGACACAATGCATCCTCCCCGCATGTGCAGTGAATGCTTTGCATCCGCTAGGCATCCGCTCTGCATCCGTTCCTTCCGCTGTGCGTCCGCTTTGGTGTTCTCCCCCGGAAGCCCTGCGGATGTGTCATACGCTTCCATATGCTTCCATCCACTAGGCTTCCTATGAACGTCCGCTTTACATCCCTGCTACATCCTCCCCCTGTCAGTTCCTCTCCGTTATTGTCTGCTCTGTTTATGCAAATTTGGGGCACTCTCACTTTTTGAGAGCGGATAACTCCTCCTTTGCCCATCCGCTGTGTCCTTTTTACATACGTTTTGCATCCGTCGGCTGATGTGACCTAGCCTTTAAGCAATGAAAGATAGGGCTTCATATAATGTATTCCTTTGATTGCATCAGAACAAAGAGATGATAAGAAGCCACATCTGTGGACGCTGCACAGTTTTCCTCTCTTTTGAAAGGGGGCCATTTAACAGAATGTTATGGCAGGTGAGGGAAGGGTGGGAAATACAAAGAGATGGGTGGTGATGCAAGTCAATCAATCAATCAAAGAAAAAAAAATATTGGGTGCCCTGACTGACAATTCTTGTTTTCAAATCATTGTCTTGGCTTCTGCTCCCAAATAACATGATATGAGGAAGATGCCTACCAACTGCAAAAGGCTAAAGTCTCTTCTCACTTGTTCTCTGGCTCCTGATGACATCATGCCATTTTGTAGGACCTTGTGCCATAGTGTTTTCTGGCACTGCCTTCTTCCAGTTGTGTTATCACAGGGGTGGGCCACAATGGCCCCTTTACAATCTTTGGACTTCAGCTCCCAGAATTCCTGTCCCAGCCATGGCCAGGAATTGTCATGATTATGCCATCTCAGGAATTCTGGGAGTTGAAGTCCACAAGTTGTAAAGGGGCCATAATTGCCCACCTCTGTGTTATCAGTTTCCCAGCTTTTGCTGTAGCCCTGGTATTTCCTGATAGCTGATAGGACCAACTCTAGTTAACCTCTCAGATCAGACAAGGGAGATAGGTGTTGCCAGTTCCCGGGGCACTTAACTATGTAAGTTCAAATGGAGTACAGGTGGTCCTCAACTTACAACCATTTGTTTAGCAGGCCACTCGAAGGTACAACAGCATTGACTTATGATCGGTCTTCCCACTTACAGTATCCCCCAGTCACGTGATCATAATTTGAATGCTTGACAACTGGCATGTATTTTCAACAGTTGCAGCATCCCGGAGTCCCATGATCACCATTTAGAACCTTCCCAGTTGGCTTCCAACGAGCAAAGTTGGTGGGGGAATTTGCTTAATGATCATGATGAGTCTCTTAACAACTTCCAGTGATTCGCTTAACAAATTCATAAAATTGGGTGTGACTTACTCGATAACTGCTTTGCTGACCTGTGGCAATTCTGGTCCCAATTTTGGTTGTAAGTCGAGGACTCCTTGTACAAATATGAAGTTAATTTAGCCAAGTGAGTGGTGTTCAGAGTTTATCTTTGTGCGTTGGCTCTGACTATAGGAATTTGGTGTCCCATACTACCTGTTCTGCTATATTTTTATGACTTTATCCCAGATGCAGTCATGACACCAGGGGTGGGATTCAAATCTTTTAACAACCAGTTCTGTAGGTGTGACTCGGGGAGCATGGCTTTTTTTTTTTTTTTTTTTTGCCTCCTGGGACTAAGGGAAGCCTCCTGGGGCTTTTGAGTTTTTGTTCCCAGAAGGATTCCCAGGGGCCCAGGAAGGCAAAAAATAGAGCAGAGGGAGGGGCACTGCTCCCCCCTGCATTCCTCCCACACCCCTTTTTGCCTCCTGGACCTCAGAAAAGCCTCCTGGGCAAAGCAGTAAGACAGCGAGAGGGATCCTGGCACAGCTGATCATTAAAACAGCTGATCATTGGGAGGGGGAAAAAGGAATACCCGAAAGAGTGACTGGATGGGGGAGAATGCAGTCAGCGATGTCAGGCATGCGCACAATATCAAGCATGCGCGGTAAGGACTGACTGGACGGGGAGAGGAGGGGCGGATGGAGAGGGATGGGGCCAGCCAGAAGCACAATTTTTCGGTTCTCTGAACTGCGCAGAATTATAACAACTGGTTCTATAGAACTGGTCCGAACCAGTAAAATCCCACCCCTGCATGACACTTATGTCCTCTTTACAAGAGAGTTTATAGGAAGGTTATTTTCCTCAGTAAAGTTCTACTCTGAGCATTGTAGAAAAAAGCCCACAGCCACTGAATTAATAATGACACGATTATTTAAGGAGAGGAATTGTGAGGCTTAAAGCCCACACAGTTTAGGACAGATAGTGCTATGTCAGCATACGTTGTTCACCTCCTGTGAAGATAATTTTCTATAATTCATTCAACAAGGATTTTCCACTCCCTCTGGTTTCTCCCCATTATGATTCCAGTTTCCATCAAAGTCTGAAATTTCCATCGATGTCTGAAAGCATTCAGATTTCTCTGCAACATACGAAACAATGTGAACCCCCAGGCAACAGAAGGTGTGTCATATCAAAAGCTTTTGTTTTGCCTTGAATAAGTTTTGCTTCTCATCCAAGGAGCTTCTTCAGTTCTGAAAGGAGGCAAACAAATTGAAGAAGCTTCTTGGATGAGAAGCGAAACGACTTCAAGGAAAAAAAACAAAGTCCACTTGCCTTTTGGAAAAAGCACCTTTGGAACATCAGATGAAACATTTGCTACCCATAACAGCAAATAATAACAACTGCAGGTTTATTTCAAAACACAAGCAAAGAAAATTTATCTGGCTTGATGAGTCTGAGATATATTCTGCCAAATGCAGATTGGGAGCTTTTTTCTTGCAATGGCATTATGATGAATGTCCAAAATTTCACAGGTGATCTGATGGGAATGGATTCCAAGTACCAGTACTTTTGTGTGTGTGTGATTTTGTATTTGTTACTTGGAGCGAGAGCTCCACTTGATATGATGATACCTCTCTACTGACCAGTATTTTACAGCAAACCTAGGAAATTGTTGCCAGAACTATAATACACATCTGATACAGATCCAGGTCATTCCAACAAGTTTGAGTACAATTTAAATTTGGACACAATTTCAAGCAATGTGCACAATTTTCCCTGTAGTTGTGGAACAGACAGAGCTTTTTTTTCCCCAGATCTATGTGAAATACTGCACATCTCTATTAATGATAACAAAAGCTTCTGACACTCCTCAATGTCAGTTGGGTGTGTGTATGTGTGCTTCCAAAGGAAGATTTCTATATCCTTGCAATTATGCATCCAGGCTGATTTTGCCTCTAAAGTGGATTTTCTGAAAGAAGAGACTTGCAAGGAGATGAAAGTGTTGTTTGCCCACCCTACCATGTCCAGTCAAAATCCTAGGCCTAAGGCATGATGTTGACAAATAGCAAGGCTGAGTCAACCTTGAGCCAGTCAGAATCGAACTCGTGGAGTGAGTTATGAGTTAGCCTGCAGTACTGCATTCTAACCACTGCGCCATCACAACCCATAAATAAAATCTTATTTAATAGCACCTTCACTCTTCACTATTCAGTCAGCATTTAGCTCCCCACCCTCCTATCCTTTCTATTATCTCCAGCTTTCTTCTCCATCTCCGTCAGCCTGTCATTCTTTCAACTGCAGTTGTTTCTTTTTCTTTTTTGTTTGGTTCAGTTTTTTTGTTCTGCATTTTCTGGCATTGCTGTTTTCCCATCCTGTATCTTCTCCACTTACTCCATATTGGCCTGCTTTCCTCATTTTCTTCTTCCATTTTATCTTCCCCAAGTCCTCCATTCCCAACTACAATGTAATTCTAGTCCCTGCTGAGTCAAAAGTCAGGACCACTCTATTCTGGGTGATTTACTCTTCTCAAACAGTAGGACTACAGGCTTAATTCCATACGTAAGCTACCTGAATGCTTTTCAGTCTGGTCCCAAAAGTATATTAAGGGCCCCCTTGCTTTAACTTAAATGCTACCTATTTGCAAATCCGTACTTTTTGTACCTTCCAAAAAATTTACCAAGTAGGATGTAAATGATGGATGTATTAATTAGCATCCCTGAAATTGCCTTTTGAATAATGCTAACCCAATATCAGATGTAGGATGGGGCTTTAGTTACTAATATCCCTACATTCTTTTTCTGTTGTGTATAGTGGGAAGCCTTATGGTAAGAATTCAATAATTAAAGCCTGTCCCATCCCAAAGGAATAAAATCTGTTTTGGGGCATTTTAAAGAAGATACGCAAGAGCCAAATTGTAGGCTATCATTATTGATCCCCACTGTGGTCATCTGGAAGTAATAGCATGATTCATCTGGAAGGAAGAAACTTCTTTAAATCATGGAAATAACATGTGCTGAACAATTAAAAACAATAGTACATGAGGGTGAATTATACACAACAAGCATTATTGTTAGAAACAATAAAAATATACCATTACTTAGGTTTTACAAGTAAGAGTTGTGGAAGAACATTTCAATGGTTTATTAGGGGTTTTGGTAAATACGCTCAAGAAAGAAGCATTTTAATTAATAGTCTCTCTCTCTCTCTCTCTCTCTCTCTCTCTCTCTCTCTCTCTCTC
>BLBF01000025.1:1748663-1774754 GCA_015471245.1 Laticauda colubrina | reverse complement strand
TCTCTCTCTCTCTCTCTCTCTCTCTCTCTCTCTCCCCCCCCCTCTCTATGTGTGTCTTTCTTGGGCATATTCTGTTATATATAGATATTGATATAGTGTAATATAATGTTTTGTTAATTTTTGTCTATTTTGTTAAATAGAAGCTCTGTTCAATTCCACCATCACCCTTTATAGCAATGCCTAAACAATATATTCTTTGTCTTAGTAAAATCAGGATGGCTCTCAAATGTACTTTTGTTTCTCTTTTATCCATTCTCTCCCTAATAGCTATTGGAGGAGTAGGTTTTTTAATTGATTAAGACATCTCCAACATACAACTGGTCTAGTCTAACCCTAACTGCAATAATCACAATGAGAGGTTCTTAATGTTCTCTGAGCTTGGTGGTTTTCTTCCAGATATTTCATTACCTAAAGTAAGTAGCATCATCAGTGCTACTAGCTACTAAAGGCCCGGTCCCACTGGCCGACGGACACAAAACGTATGCATAAAGGACACAGCAGATGAGCAAAATTTTGGGGGTGGCTCCATCCATTGTCATCCGCTCCAAAAAGTGGCGAAAATTTGCATAAACAGAATGGAAAAGAACGGACGTGGGTAGTATGTAACAGGGATGTTAAATGGATGTTCATCAGAAGCCTAGCGGATGAAAGCAGATGGAAGGGGATGACACCTCCAAAGGGGTTCTGTGGAAGAATTTTGAAGTGGACGCATAGTGGATGAAGCGGATGCATCATGGACGCCTAAAGGAAAGAAAGGGGATGCCGTGCAGATGTATATCGGATGCAAACCATTCACTGCGCACCCTTTCTATTTCCATGCTACTAACGATGTATAGATGTTCCATGTACCTTTTCTTTCCTCCCTCTTTCCATTTTCAGCTGCAGCGGATGTGAGTTGCGAGGATGCCCAGAGGATGCAAGGAGGATACAGCGGACATTTAACGGATGATAAACGGACATAGAACATTTGTTGCTCCTATGTCACGGATTTACATTGTACACGGTGGAAAGTTCATCTGTTCACAAAGTTTTGTGCAGCTCAAAACTTCTTGTGCGGATGAAATCGCAGTGGACAGATGCTCAACGGATAGAGCGTATGAAACACGTATGCAATGAGTACACAACGGATGCATAGCGTTTTCCAACTGATGGCAAGCTTTTTTTAACGTTTTACATCCTCTTTGCATCCATAAGTGCAGTGGGACAGGGCCTTAACACTGATGATGTTACCTACTTTGGGTAATGAAATATCTGCAAGAAAATAACCAAGGTCAGAGAGCATCAAGGACTCTTTATTTCAACCCTGAGCTACAAATATTCTCCTTTATTAATAATCACAATAAAATGACAAAAGAGACCATGCGTTTACAAACTGACAATGATGTGTATATACAACAAGCATCTAAGAACAACAAGATATGCAAAACAGGTAAGAAATTAACCAAATGGAAGGTATGGTAATTCAGTTGGCTTGGCCTGGTGACATTAAATTTGAACAGTAAACTTTTTCAGAAAAAATACAACTGATAGGCTGATTTGAAGTCCTAATGATCAGTGCAGAAAGCAGAAAGAGCCAGGAATTTTTGCCAAGTTAAATAAATAAATACATGTAAAATAATTTTCAGTGATTTCTGCATGAGTATTTTTTATTTTTGAAGAATCCATAAAACAACCAACTAACAAATCTGGAACAGTGACATGGCTAATTCAGAAAAGTAGGGATTTGATTGGTTCTTTCAAAGTACCTACATGGCTAAGTGTCCAATCAATTGTACTGAATTACTCCATAACAGTTGCCCTTTTGCAAAGCATGTCCTTTAAGAAAACCTTGGATATGACTGCTTGAGTACTGCACAAAAAATTAGCATGAATGAGGCTTGGTTTTACAAAGTGGAGGGATAAAAAAGAAATGTATGGAAGGTACCCACAACTCTTTCATTTGTTGGCTTAATGAACAATCAATATATAGCTTTCTATTAGCCATTTGAGATGTCCTGGGGAAATGAGTGATGTCTTCCAGCAACATACTTTGCCTTGTTAGTGTTTCAGTAAATTGCATTAATAGGAGGGGAGTCCCAGAGGTATCAAATTGGAGAGTTTCCAGTACATTCTGGGAACCTTCGAGCAAAGATAGACATTAGTCAGCAAAATATTCAGTTATAGAATTGGAATTCCATGTATCCTGGCCCAGAGTCTCATCATTGTTGGCTTAAAGGTACATGCAGGGAGCTGCAATGTATTTTCTCTTTCTCTCTCTCTTTTTTAGAAATAAGTGAAAATCAATCCAATGTGTCAGACTTCTTTAACACTGGCCATGACATGCATCTCATTACAACCTGAATGGAATTAATAGGAATTAATAGGAAACTACTGACCAGAGTAGGGCTCTCCTAGGTGTAAATATGTACATATTGGACTGAATCATCTGAATGAGGAAGAGAAAACCATTGATCAAAAAGACAGATTTCTCGAGGCAAGGAAAAGAGAAGCAATTTTTGCTCGCTCTGTCTGTCATACAGATCAGAAAGGAGGCACGAGGGGGGGGGGGAGAAAGAGAGAGTTTATAAACTTAATGTTGCATTGAGGTGATCAACATTGAGAGAGACAGGAAAATAGTGCACAAAATTAAATGTATGGGAAAAGAGAGGCACTGCGCATTCTTTCACATCACTGCATGATCACCTGTCCCAGGCATATTGCAGCCCAATTGGGAGACATCTGGGCAAGCTGCCCTGTCTGGTTGGCTAGACAGAACCCTTGTAACTGTAGCTGACCCATGAGGCATATCATATGAAAGTTTCTGATCCTGAGTCATGAAATGTAAGATATCTCCGTTGTACAACTCACTGGTCTTTGTGAGAATACAAAACGATCGATTTCCAAAACAGGTTTTCATGTGGCTTCAGTGTTGATGTTCCTGATGCAGAACACACTTTGAATCATCAGACTCTTTCGCTGGATAAAGATAAAGTATCACCAAAGTACTTTTGTCAGCTGTTGCAGGCTTGGAAATCAATTAATGACAGACCATCATTTACCAAGAAGCAGAGGCAGTTGGAATATAGCAGGCAAGAACACAGTGGGGTTTGCAGTTCTAAATGTATAGGCTTGGGTGTAAATCTTTTTTAATAGTAATTTTATTAAAAATTACAATTACCACTGTAAAAAGTAGTGTAAATAAAAAAAAAACAGAAAAGAATACAAAGAAAAAAAAATAGAAGGTACAGAAAAGGAAAGACCGAGAACCGAACTTGCAGGGTATCATGTAGCATGTGCTTGGGATAAAACTGGATTTTGGATGTGCTTGTGAAATGTTGATTAAAAGATGCCAACAATGACAAGAACAGTCTTTACTATAAGAAGTTGTGACCTTCAAGAAGCTATTCAGAAGCTGTTACAAGTGTGAAAACATGATTTGAGCCCTAGAAAAGGGAAAGTGTTCGAAAAGACTCGAAATGGCTCCTCCCTGACTACCTTTGTTAGGTAGTCCAGACCAGGAAATTAAGTCCAACTGAAGGCTAAAACTATTTTATGGAAATTGGCTATAAGAACTGAATCTGTTGTTGTGCTGTACCTCCTCCTTCTCCTTAAACTTCTGTGATTTAGGGAGACATCTGCTTTTAGCTATTTTATCTCATCTTTCTGAACTTTAAAAATGTTTTGTTCCCTTTTGCTTAGGTTAATGGTTCCTGCATATTCCCATCAAGGTCATCTTCCTTATTCTCTACATTTACTCAACAGAATATAAGAAAGAGGGAAGGGAAAGTGCAGCCAGACTTGCAAAATTATTGACTAAACACTATCTCAGTAAAGTATAGCTTCTTGTAGAGTCTTGTAATCTCAAAGGGCTTACATTCCAGTTAGCAGGGAATTCTCTAATTAGCATGGATAATATTGAGGCTGGGAACATCATCTACATCTTTTCTACATTACTGAAAAGCATCTTGCAAAAACCTCAGTTGACCAAAACTTTGATGCATAATGGAAAACAATAATTATGGATCCCTTGAGTGACAACTATGGCATATGGAAGACTACAAATTGGAGATTAATTGGGAGATTAATTGGTGAAGAGCAAGAATTAATACATGGAAGGAAAGAAAATTACATACAATAGATGTTGCATCTGTGAAACTGGGGAAAATATAGTAGATCTAGATGAAAGAGTTTTGATACTGTGGAGTGGAGTGCTGAATATATACATGGTCATTTAGATTGTTGGGTGCATGTATGAAAGTAGAGATCATCCATTGGTACTTCAGCATATAGTGATAATGGGAAAATCAGGGGTGAGTTTTGGGGAAATTGCAGGTATGATCTGAAAGAAAACCAATCATTAATATGAACAGAGGTTGGACAAAAAATCGGAAAAAAAGCAGATAATTAAATAGAAAATTGAAGCCAAGGGGACAATAAAGATTTCTGAGCATTGAAAAAAAAAACTTTTTTTGTTATAAGTGGGAAGGGAGAGGAAAAGAATTAATATTAAGATTTTCTTGGGGGAGGCTGCTTGGAATTTATAAGATTAGAGTGAAACTGTAACAAAACTTCTAAAAGATATATTTTAACTGGAGCTTTATAACTGAACTATAACCCCAGGAAGAGAAAATATAAAAACAAGAAAATGCTAAATGAAACAGACTGTGTGTATTTGGATTGCTTGGTGACTTTGGGACTTTTGGAAATTATTATTTGAAAGACTAAAAATATTTGGGTTGTCTAAAAAAAACTTTTTACAATGGAACTACTTGTTGATCAACTGAAAATTGAATTTAAAAAGCTAAAGAAGAGGATCAAGAAAGAAAGGGCTCTTCTGGATCTGTTTTCCATTTTTTAGAAATGGCGATTTCTACCTACCAGAAACTACAAGAACAAGAAGATTGGGATGAAGAAGAAGCCATCTTTAATGAACAAACAACTTTAGCCGGGGAAGAAAAAGGAAAGAGGGGAAAGAGAATGGAGAATTTAAGACTTAAAAAAACAACCAAAAAAGGGAAAAATAAGGTGAAAAATCAATACAATGTCAGAAAGCAACAGAAAAGAGAAATACAGAAGAAGGTGGAGATTAAGAGACAAGGGGGTAAAAAGACAGGATTGGAGAAAAAAGGAAGGGAAAAAGGGAAGAGACGTTACAAAGGTTTAAAACAAGATGTAAAGAAACAAGATCTATTCAGAGATAGTGGGTAAAAATATGATTAAAAAATAGATTCTGCAAAGTACGTAAGATTGTATTGTTGTATTTATATTTGAAATAATGTTAGAAAATTGGATTTAATAGAGCTTAATTTGCTATGGATTATTGTTTTAATTATATAATAAACTTATTATTCTTTTTTATTTTATAACATAGTAAGTAGCTTCAGAATGTATTAAGTAGAACCAGAATGAAAAGTATATATTATTTTAAGTGATAAATTTAGGGGAAGGATTTAAAGGTGTTATACTTCAATCTGTGATTACAGGAGAAATTTTGTGTTAATGAGAAAAGATAATAGAAAATTGAAATAGAACAGACAAAAGATATACTAAGAGATAAGGGGGTAAAAGCAGGATTGGAGAGGAAAAGAAGGGACAAAGGGAAGAGAAGTTACAAAGGTTTAAAACAAGATGTAAAGAAACAAGATCTATTTAGTATTACTAGGTAAAAATATGATTAAAAAAGAAAAGTACACAAGATTGTATTGTTGTATTTATATTTGAAATAATGTTAGAAAATTGGATTTAATAATAGAGCTTAATTTGCTATGGATTATTATTTTAAGGCCCTGTCACACTGGCCGACGGATGCAAAACGTTTGTAAAAAGGGCATAGCAGACAAGAAAAATGTTCCATCTGTTGTTATGCGCTCTCAAAAGGGGCAAAAATATGCATAACCAGAGCGGACAACACGGAAAGGAACGGACGGAGGGAGGACGCAGGGCAGATGGAAAGCGGATGCTCCACGGAAGCCTAGCGGATGGAAGCAGATGAGAGTGGATGGCACATCCGCAAGGCTTCCAGGGGACCACAGCAAAGCGGACGTGGAACGGATAATGTTACAGCGGATGCACAGCGGACGCCGAGCGGATGAAGCGGATGCACCGCGGAAGCTGAGTGGATGAAGCGGATGCAGAGCGGAAGCCAAGCGGATGCCTAGCGTTCACTACGCATGCGGGGAGGATGCATTGCGTCAGCCCCACGGATATAAAGGGAAGCAGCTCCCAAGCAGGTCAACATTCAGACGAAAGACCTGCTGCCAGACGCATTGACTGCCTTGCCAGCCTGCCTGCCTTGCCTGCTTGCATGCCTGCCAGCCTTGCTGCCTGCCTGCCTGCGAGCCTGCCTGCCAGCCTGCCTGCCAGCCTTGCTGCCTGCAAGCCTGCCTTCCAGCCTGCCTTCCAGCCTGCCTGCCAGCCTGCCTGCCTGCCAGCCTTGCTGCCTGCCTGCCTGCCAGCCAGCAACCCCACAACCATGGGGAAGAAGAGAAAGCCTCAGCCATCTGCTGCCAGCCCTGGCAAGAGGGACAGGGCCACCCTCCCACTCCCTGGCCCTCACTCTGCTTATGCTGGGGCTTCTGTAGCACGGGCTCGCTCTTCTGGGGCTGGGGCTTCTGCTGCTTCTGCTTCTGGAGGAGCTGATGCTGCTGCTTATGGCGGTGGTGCTTCTGCTGGTGCTTACTCTGCTGATGCTGCTCCTGGCGGTGGTGCTTCTGCTGGTGCTTACTCTGCTGATGCTGCTCCTGGCGGTGGTGCTTCTGCAGGTGCTTACTCTGCTGAAGCTGCTCCTGGTCCTGCTGGTCCTGCTCGTGCTCCTGGTCCTGCTGATGCTCCTGGTCCTGCTGGTCCTGCTCGTGCTCCTGGTCCTGCTGGCGCTGCTGGTGCTGCAGGCACTGCTGGTGCTTACTCTGCTGCTGATGATCCTGGTCCTGCTGGTGCTTACTCTGCTGCTGCTGATCCTGGTCCTGCTGGTGCTGCTGGTGCTGGTGCTGCTGGTGCTGGTGCTGGTCCTGCTGGGGCTGCTGCTGCTGCTGGTGTGGAGGAGCAGCCCCTACAACCTGGAAGACCCTCTGATGAGGGCCCATGTGGTCCTGCCAAAGGGAGGAAGAGGCATACGCGAGAACGGGAGAGGAGGCAATACTCCATCGAGGAGGAATATGAGGATGAGGTGCTGGAGTGGCTGAGAAAGAATGAATATCTATGGCGGAAGGGACACAGGCTCTACAGGGACACCAAAAGGAAGCAGGCTGCTTGGAGACAGAAGGCGGAGAGCCTGGGCTACACTTCGGAGGTGCTCCTCGGCTGGTGGAAGCACATGCACACCTGGTACGGGAAGCTGCACCTCAAGAAATCTGGCCAGGCCGCGGTCAAGCTGACGGAGAGAGAGACCAACGTCATGGCCAAATGCAGCTTCCTGGAGGGTGAGATCCACCACTGAGGAGCAGCCCCTCTCACAACCCCCTTTCTCAGGCAGCCTGCTGAGAGCCAGTCCTCTTCCGCCCGAGAGTCAGCTCCTGTCTCCAGGCAGGTGTCTGTGGAGCGTGTCACGATGCAGAACCCCCCGACAGCTGTTCTAACCATGGCAGAGCGTGTGGAGGATCCCCCGACGCAGTGGGAGAAAGGAGATGGCACTTCCACCACAGTCCAACCCGCATCCACCCCCAGTTCCACCTCCACAGAAAGGCAGAGAGCCAGACAGGAGGGACAGAGCCACACTGTCCTGCTGGAGATAAGAGACACCATCAGGAGCAGCATAGATATCCTCTCTCAGCTGGTCCACACCGGCTCCTCATCCTCCAACCGTGAGCCCTTCCTCACCTATGTGAACCAAACCCTCATGGACATGGCGGAACCCCAATACCAGGTGGTGAAGGACAGGATCACCGATCTGCTTCACAACCCCAGATCCAGATGAACCTGCTCCCACCCAGTCCAGGTCTGCTCCTCCACCCCAGGTGATGTCCCTCCCATTCCAAGGCTTTCCACAGCCCCTCACCTACCAGGGCTACGGCTACCAGGAGATCCAGCAGCACAGGCAGCAGCCCTTCCCAGTCCAGGCACAGGTTCATCGGACGACACCGTTGCCACCGGTTCCACTGATGTCACCGATGCCACCCACGCCATTGATGCCACCGACGCCACCGATGCCACCCACATCACCGATGCCACCCACGCCATCTTCACACAGCTGCAGACCAGACAGCCCCACTACACTGCTCCTTCCTCCACCCCACAGCCAAGCCTGGCCTCAGTACATCTGTCGTCGGTACTGGGGCTGACACCCCATGGCATGGAGGAAGGAGCTCTCAACATCATGGGGCTGAGCCAGCTGTCTGAGAGCTTCCTCAGCACACCGTCCCCTGTTGTCCTCTCGGGGCCAGGCACCCCAGTGGCGCTCCAGCAGCACCCACCTCGACAGCACCTGGACCCTTCACTCCTGAGACTAGGCACACCTCTGAGTGAAAGAGAAGAGTGCCAGAGACTGGGTGGCTACCTGTAGATTTTATTTGGACACTTGACTTGGGTCATTTTTCTTTTACAGCTTGTTATTAATAAAGATTATCTTTGCTTCACACTTGCCTCATTTATTTTTGTAAATAAAGTCTTGGTGGAAACTTTTAGAAATGGTTTAGCCTTTGCATGCTTGTGGGATGGGTTAAGATAGCAGTGGGGTGGGCAGGGATACATTTGGAATGGGTAATAGCTGTGGGATGGGCAGGGATACCTTTGGGATGGGTTAAGATAGCTGTGGGATGGGCTGAGATAGCAGTGGGATGGGCAGGGATACCTGTGGGATGGGTTAAGATAGCTGTGGGATGGGTTGAGATAGCAGTGGGATGGGCAGGGATACCTTTGGGATGGGTTAAGATAGCTGTGGGATAGATAAATTTCCAGTGCAAGCATAGTGGGACTGTATGGTCCACCCTCCCAGGTGCCACACCTATGGCCCTTTATTATCAATAATGATGTAATCAATCATCCACACATGTCAACATAAACACAACTCTTTATTAAATGCCCTGTTCATTGTAGGCCCACCCAACATACATGGCCCAATCTCATCAGTGTGATGAGACAGGCTGAAGGAAGCATCCATTAATCATCTATCATCCTGTCTTGCCACTCCACTGCTCCAGCTGGGGAGTTGCACCAATGTTTCAGGAGGTTGCGCTGCTTCTTCCCTTCACGGGAGGCTCTGTTGGGGCCTCTGTTGGTTGCACATCCTCAGTGTCTATCAGGTTTTGCCCTTGCCTCCATTTCCCAGGCTCCATGTCCCTATTGCCTTGTTGGAGGTCCACAAGCCTGTTCTACAAGACTGGGTAGCGGGTGCGCATGAGATTGTGCAGGATGCAGCAAGCTTCCATGATCCTCCTCACGGTCTCCGGGGGATGCTGCATGGTGGTGAGAAGTACCTGGAACCTGTTGGCCAGGATGCCAAAGGCGTTCTCCACCACCCGCCTTGCCCTGGACAGCCTGTAGTTGAAGATCCTCTCTTCACGGGTGAGGCATCTGGAAGTGTAGGGCTTCATGAGGTAGGTTGTGAGGGAGAAGGCGTCATCCCCCACGATAAAGTAGGGCACATCTTGTGTGTCCTTGGGCAGGGGTTCTGGATCTGGGAAGCCTACGATGAGGTTGCGTTCCAGCTCCTCCTTGAGGTGACTGGCATTGTATACCTGGGCATCTGAAGATGAGCCATTGCCTGAAGCATCGATGTACATGAACTTGTAGTCAGCATCGACCATGGCGAAGAGGATGATGCTGAAGAAGCCCTTGTAGTTGAAATAATTGGACCCTGAGTTGGCTGGCGCTTTGCAGGCCACATGCTTGCCATCTATGGCTCCAACAGTGTGGGGGAAGTTCCACTTCTGATACCACTGCTCTGCAACTTTCTTCCATCCTTCTTCAGTGGAGGGGCACTGGAGGAGCTCCTCCAGGTAGTCTTCCATGATGGCCTGCACCACTTCTCTGACCACAATACTGATGGTGTTGTGTGGCATCCTCCAGCCGTACTGCATGCTCCTGTAGGTGGTCCCTGAGGCCAGGTGGCGCAGAGTCAGTTCCACCTTGAGCCCAGGGTCCAGGCTGGGCTGGAAGTTGGTGCTTGCCTTGGTCAACCTGGGTGTCAGCCGCTCCACAACTTCGTCAAACATGGCTGGAGGCATCCTCATGAAGTTCTGGAATGCACGAGGGTCTTCGTTCCTGAGCTCCACCATCAGCTTGTTGTACAGTCCATACTCTGCTCTTCTCCTGATCCATCTTCAGACCCAGACGCTTCTTGGCCGCCTCCTTTTCTTCCCGTAGTAGAGTTGAAAGAGCCTGTAGATGGCTTTGCACTGTTGCAGAACGATGGTGGCTACCAGAAGGAGTGTGTTACGATCCATGGTGGACATGACTGGATGCTGTGGAAGAGCAAGAGGCAGATGAAGGCTGCAGATGTCTGCACAGCAGGGCTGCTGGTCTGAAAGTGAGATCCAGGTGAGTTGCTCCCCCTTTTTATAGGAAATATAGGTTTTCCACTAGGTGTCCTTTTGCATCCTCTAGGCATCCTCTAGACATCCTTAATATCCAAAATAGGTCCCCTCTGCTAATGTTTTTTCCATTTAAAATGCTTTCTTTGCAAGCTGCATCCGCTTTCATCCTTTCTCCGTCCGTGCTACTAATGCTGCGTGTCCGTTCTGCGTTCATTCTGCTTCCTCCCTGCGTCCGTTTACCGCTGGAGCGTATTTGAGTTGCGCGGATGTGCAGCGGATGCCTAGCAGATGTAGTGGACGCATAACGGATGACGACGGATGCAGAACGGATGTTCCCCGTATGCTTTGCAGATGCAGAACGGGCGCGTTGGATACATTTTCCACTCAAAAAGTTTTGAGCAGTTCAAAACTTTTTGAGCGGATGGAACCTCAGTCGACAGATGCTGGACGGATAGAGAGGAAGAGAAACAGACGCAGTGAGTACAGAACGGAAGCATCGCGTTAACCAACGGATGGCAAGTGTTTCTCTCCGTTTTACATTCTCTTTCCATCCGTTCGTGCAGTGTGACATGGGCTTTAATTATATTATAAACTTATTATTCTTTTCTATTTTATAATATAGTAAGTAGCTTCAGAATGTATTATTCTAAGTGTTAAATTTAGGGCAAAGATTTAAAGGCATTATATTTCAATCTGTGATTACAGGAGAAACTGTTAATGAGAAAAGATAAATAGAAAATTGAAATAGAACAGATAAAAGACATACTGAGACAAGAGGGTAAAGGCAGGATTAGAGAAGAAAGGAAAGGAAAAAGGGAAGAGAAGTTACAAAGGTTTAAAACAAGATGTAAAGAAACAAGATTTATTCAGAAATAGTGGGTAAAATATGATTAAAAAAAGAGACTCTGCAAAAGTACATAAGATTATCTTGTTGTATTTATATCTGAAATAATGTTGGAAACTGGATTTAATAATAAGAGTTTAATTTGCTATGGATTATTGTTTTAATTATATTATAAACTTATTATTCTTTTTTATTTTATAATATAGTAAGTAGCTTTAGAATGTACTAAGCAGAATCAGAATGAAAAGTATATATTATTTTAAATGTTAAATTTAGGGGAAAGATTTAAAGGCGTCATACTTCAATCAGTGATTACAGGAGAAATTTTCTGTTAATGAGAAAAGATAATAGAAAATTGAAATACAACAGACAAAAGAAATATGCATAATGATTTAAATTGAGATGAAATAAATAAAATAGAATTAAGAGAGTGAAAAGGTGGGAGAAGCTATATAGAAAATGTAGAATGGTAAATAAGATATGAAATGGGATAAAAAGTGAGCATGAATTTTGAATTTATGTCTGTATAAAAAGATGTAACCCGGGACTAGGCCGCTTTCCAAAAAGAAGTTTTATGTTTTGATTTTTTGTGTTTTGTTTGTATGTTTGTTTATTGAAAACTAATAAAAAATTTTTTTAAAAATGAGTCAGTACACAATATGTCATTTCTATAGACCTCCAAGATGGTGGGGGTGCAGACACCCACATGTTGCCTTGTAGCATGGAGAGAGATCCTGACACATATGGTATGGCATTTATATGCTTGGGGTAAAATTGACTTTGGATGTGCTTCTCCATATTGGACAAAATGTGCCAGAAGCAAAAGGTTCTCTGTCCAGTTGCTGGATTGGTGTGGCTATGGTGGCCTCCTGCCACCATACCGTGTTTCTCACAAAATAAGGCCGGGCCTTATTTTTTGTTGACCCCTGAAAAAATGGCTAGGCCGTCTTTTGTGGGGTGACTTAATTTTCTCCCCCACCAAGAGCGGCCCATACTCATGGACCTCGCCGCAAGGCTGCTTCTATCAGCCGACGAAAACTCCCCAAAGGCAGAGTCCCCAGCTGCTTCAGGGCGTGGTGTGGCTGCCTATGTCCCCTCTTCGATCGGCCGGTCGAAGGGGCCTCGCGGCGAGGGGAATGTGTATGTGCGCTCACCCTGAGGCCGCTTCTGCTGGCTGATCGAAGTGGCTCATGTCTGCATTTGGGGAGCTTCCATCACCCAAAAGAGACTGCCTCAAGGCGAGGGGACACGGGTAGCTATGCCATGCCCTGAAGCGGCTGGGGACTCTGCCCTCAGGGAGCTTCTATCAGCTATCGGTGCATTCTAGCCTAGGCTACCTGCAGGGCCCTCCTAAAGGCAAGTTTTCTTCCCATCCCCCCACCCTTCCCCTGCCCATTTCTCTTCACCTCGTATAGTTCTAACGAACAATGTGAGAAATGGGGGGGAAACACATGGTTTAAATAGGCCTAAATTTTGGGGGCGGGGCTTAATTTCTCCTCATGCCTAGAAATCATGCTCGGCCTTCCTATTGGTGGAGGCCGTATTGTTGGAGAAACATGGCAGTTGGCCCCCCGAACCTGGAGGGGGGGGCGTTTTTCCCCTCCCTGGGCTCTGAAGACTTTCCTCAAGCCTTCAGGAGGGCAAAAACAACCTCTCCTGGCTCTGGAGGCTCTCTGGAAGCTGGAAACAGGCCCATTTCTGAACTTCCCAAACTTCTGGGATGGCCATTTTTCACCCTCTCTGAGCCTCTGTGCACCCCCTGCACTTACCTGAATCCAAAATGGGCCACATGGGGACTCCTGGGAAGAGAAGGAAGGGGTGGGCAGAGCCAGCTAGGAGTGGGATTTAGGGGTTCTCCAAATTGTACAGAATCTTAGTTAGGGGCTCCCCCGTATCCCTGTGAACCCCCAGCAGCCCACCCCTGGCCAGAAGTAACCAGTACAGTTCTTGCCATTAACAGGAAATACCGTTTTGTGAGTATTTTCTCCTTGGATAAAAGTTTGTTTTTTTTCAAACATGTGGTTTAAGCCTAAAGCCCATGTCACACTGCACCAATGGATGCAAAGAGGATGTAAAACGGACAAAAAAGCTTGCCATCCGTTGGTTAATGCGATGTACTCACTGCCTCCATTTTGCTTCCTCTCTATCCGTCCAGCATCCATCTATTGACGTTTCATCCGCTCAGAAAGTTTTGGGCTGCCCAAAACTTTTGCACAGAAAATGTATCCAATGCGTCCGTTCTGCATCCGCTACGCATCCGCTATGCATCCGTTCTGCATCTGTTACACATCCACTATATCCGCTAGGCATCCGCTGCGCATCCGTGCAACTCACATCCGCTCGGACACAGGGAGGAAGCTGAACGGAAGCAGAACAGATGCAGAACGGATGCAGAACGGATGCAGAATGGATGCAGCACAGAAACAAAGCGTTTAAAACGGAAAAAATGTTCGCAGAGGGGACCTATCTCGGATATTAAGGATGCCTAGAGGAGGCCTAGAGGATGCAAAGGGACACCTATACTGCCTATAAAAGGGCGGAGCAACTCGTCTGCATCTCACTTTCAGACCAGCAGCCCAGCTGTGCAGACCTCTGCAACCTTCATCTGACTCTTGCTCTTCCACAGCATCCAGTCATGTCAATCGTGGATCGTAACACAGTCCTTTTGGCAGCCACCATCCTTCTGCAACAGTGTGAAGCCATCTACAGGCTCTGTGAACTCTACTACGGGAAGAAAAGGAGGTGGCCAAGAAGCGTCTGGGTCCGAAGATGGATCGGGAGAAGAGCTGAGTACAGGCTGTACAACAAGCTGATGGTGGAGCTCAGGAACGAAGACCCTTGTGCATTCCAGAACTTCATGAGGATGCCATGTTTGACGAAGTTGTGGAGCGGCTGACACCCAGGTTGACCAAGCAGAGCACCAACTTCCGGCCCAGCCTGGACCCTGGGCTCAAGGTGGCACTCACTCTGCGCCACCTGGCCTCAGGGACCACCTACAGGAGCATGCAGTACGGCTGGAGGGTGCCACACAACACCATCAGCATTGTGGTCAGAGAAGTGGTGCAGGCCATCATCGAAGAATACCTGCAGGAGCTCCTCCAGTGCCCCTCCACTGACGAAGGATGGAAGAAAGTTGCAGAGCAGTGGTATCAGAGGTGGAACTTCCCCCATACCGTTGGAGCCATAGATGGGAAGCACGTGGCCTGCAAAGCACCACCCAAGTCGGGCTCCACTTATTTCAACTACAAGGGCTTCTTCAGCATCGTCCTCTTCACCATGGTCGATGCAGACTACAAGTTCATGTACATCGATGCTTCAGGCAACGGGTCAGCTTCAGATGCCCAGGTACACAACGCAAGTGACCTCAAGGGTGGGCTGGAACGCAACCTCATCATGGGCTTCCCAGATCCAGACCCCCTGCCCAACAACATGCAAGATGTGCCCTACTTCATCATGGGGGATGACACCTTCTCCCTCAGAACCTACCTCATGAAGCCCTACACTTCCAGATGCCTCACCCATGAAGAGAGGATCTTCAACTACAGGCTGTCCAGGGCAAGGCGGGTGGTGGAGAACGCCTTTGGCATCCTGGCCAACAGGTTCAAGGTACTTCTCACCACCATGCAGCATTGCCCAGAGACCGTGAGGAGCATCGTGGAAGCGTGCTGCATCCTGCACAATCTCATGCGCACCCGCTACCCGGTCTTGCAGAACAGGCTCGTGGACCTCCAACAAGGCAATGGGGATATGGAGCCTGGGGAATGGAGGCAAGTGCGAAACCTGATAAACACTGAGGATGCGCAAGGCCCCAACAGAGCCTCACATGAAAGGAAGAAGCAGCGCAACCTCCTGAGACACTGGTGCAATTCCCCAGCTGGAGCAGTGGTGTGGCAAGACAGGATGATAGATGATTAATTAGTGCTTCCTTCAGCCTGTCTCATCACACGGATGAGATTGGGCCATGTATGTTGGGTGGGCCTACAATGAACAGGGCGTTTAATAAAGAGTTGTGTTTGTGTTGACATGTGTGGATGATTATTACATTATTATTGATAATAAAGGGCCATAGGTGTGGCACCTGGGAGGGTGGACCATACAGTCCCACTATGCTTGCACTGGAGGCTTATCTATCCCACTGCTATCCTTACCCATCCCACAGCTATTACCTATTCCAAAGGTATCCTTGCCCACCCCACTGCTTTCTTAACCCATCCCACAAGCATGCAAAGGCTTAAACCATTTCTAAAAGTTTCCACGAAGACTTTATTAAAAAAAAAGAAATGAAGCAAGTGTGTGAATCAAATATAAACTTTATTGAACAACAAGCTGTAAACAAAAATGACCCAAGTCAAGTGTCCAAATAAACTCTACAGGTAGCCAGCTTCCTAGTCTCTGGCACTCTTATTGGTCACTCGGAGGTGTGCCCAGTCTCAGGGGTGAAGGGTCCAGGTGCTGTGGAGGTGGGTGGTGCTGGAGTGCTGGTCTGAAGCACCACTGGGGTGCCTGGCCCTGAGAGGACAACAGGTGACGGTATGTTGAGAAAGCACTCTGACAGCTGGCTCAGACCCGCGATGATGAGAGGTCCTTCCTCCATGCCATGGGGTGTCAGCCCCAGTACTGATGAGAGATGTACTGAGGCCGGGCTTGGCTGTGGGGTGGAGGAAGGAGTAGTGTAGTGGGGCTGTCTGGTCTGCAGCTGGGTGAGGACTGGCGTGGGTGGCATCGGTGGTGTGGGTGGCATCGCTGTTGTTGGTGGCATCATTGGCGTGGCTGGCATTGGTGGCATCAGTGGAACCGGTGGCAATGGTGGCATCTAATGAACCTGTACCTGGACTGGGAAGGGCTGCTGCCTGTGCTGCTGGACCTCCTGGTAGCCGTAGCCCTGGTAGGTGAGGGGCTGTGGGAAGCCTTGGAATGGGAGGGACATCACCTGGGGTGGAGGTGGAGGAGTAGACCTGGACTGGGTGGGAGCAGGTTCCTCTGGGTCTGGAGGGTTGTGAAGTAGCTCCGTGATCTGGTCCTTCACCACCTGGTACTGGGGTTCCTCCATGTTCTTGAGGGTCTGGTTGACATAGGTGAGGAAGGGCTTGCGGTTGGAGGATGAGGAGTCGGTGCTGACCAGCTGAGAGAGGAGATCTATACTGGTGCGGATGGTGTCCCTGATCTCCAGCAGGACAGTGTGGCTCTGCCCCTCCTGCTGTCTGGCTCTCTGCCTTTCTGTGGAGGCGGAGCTGGGGGTGGTGGATGCGGCTACGACTGTGGTGGACTCGATGTCTCCTCTCTCCCACCGCACCAGGAAGTCCTCCACGAGCTCCACCACGGCGACAACAGCTGTCCGCGGGTTCTCCACCGTGGCACGCTCCACAGAAACCTGCCTGGAGACAGGGACTGACTCTCGGCCGGAAGAGGACTGGTTCGCAGCAGGCTGCCGGAGAGAGAGGGTAGACAGAGGGGCTCCTGGGGCTCCTTGGTGGCGGATCTCACCCTCCAGGAAGCTGCACCTGGCCATGATGTAGGTCTCTCTGTCCATCAGCTTTACTGTGCCCTGGCCAGATTTCTTCAGGTGCAGCTTCCCGTACCAGGTGTGCATATGTTTCCACCAACCGAGGAGCACCTCCAAAGTGTAACCCATACTCTCCGCCCTCTCTCTCCAAGCAGCCTGCTTCCGCTTGGTGTCCCTGTACAGCGGTTGTCCCTTCCACCACAGATAGTTGTTCTCTCTCAGCCACTCCAGCACCTCATCCTCGTGTTCCTCCTCAATGAAGTATTGCCTCCTCTCCTGTCCCCGCATACGCCTCTTCCTCCCTTTGCCAGGACCAGATGGACCCTCATCAGAGGGGCTCCCAGGTGGTAGGGGCTGCTCCTCCACACCACCAGCAGCAGCAGCACCAGCAGGATCATCATCATCATCATCATCATCATCATCATCATCACCACCAGCAGGATCATCATCATCATCAGCAGCAGCAGGAGCAGCAGGAGGATCATCATCATCATCATCAGCAGCAGCAGCAGGATCAGCAGGACCAGGATCAGCAGCAGTAGAGTAATCAGCAGGAGCCCCAGCACCCGCAGCACCAGCAGCACCAGCAGCACCAGCAGCACCAGCAGCACCAGCAGCACCAGCAGCACAAGCAGCACCAGCAGCACCAGCAGGATGAACAGGACGAGCAAGACCAGGAGCACGAGCAGGACCAGCAGGACGAGCAGGACCAGCAGGACCAGCAGGACCAGCAGGACCAGCAGATCAGCAGAGTACGCAGCAGAAGCACCACTGCCAGGAGCAGCTTTAGCAGAAGCTCTAGCACCAGAAGAGCGAGCCCCAGCAGCAGAAGCCCCAGCAGAAGCAGAGTCAGGGACAGGGGGCGGGAGGGTGGCCCTGTCCCTCTTGCCAGGGGTGGCGGCAGGTTGCTGAGACTTTCGCTTCTTCCCCATGGTTGTGGGGTTGCTGGCTGGCAGGGAGGCTGCCAGGGAGGCTGCCAGGCACCAAGGCTGGCAGGAAGGCTGGCAGGAAGGCTGGCAGGAAGCCTGGCAGGAAGGCTGGCAGAAAGCCTGGCAGGAAGGCAGGCAGGCAGCAAGGCTGGCAAGCAGGCAGGCACCAAGGCTGGCAGGCAGACTGGCTGGTAGGGAGGCTGGAAGGCAGGCTGGCAGCAAGGCTGGCAGGCAGGCAGAGAGCAAGGCTGGCAGGGAGGCTGGCCAGGAGGCTTGCAGGCAGGCATGCAGGCAGGGCAGGCAAGGACTCGATGTATCCTGCAGCAGGTCTTTCCTCTGAATGCTGGCCACGTGCGAGCTGCTTCCCTTTATATCCGGGGGGCTTGTGCAATGCATCCCCCCCGCATGCGCAATTAATGCCAGGCATCCGTTAGGCTTCCACTGTGCATCTGCTAGGCTTCCGCTGTGCATCCGCTTCATCCGCTGTGCATCCGTTCTGCATCCGCTGTATCCATTCCGCGTCCGCTTTGCTGAGGCCCCCCGGAAGCCCTGCAGATGTGCCATCCACTCCCATCCACTTCCATCCGCTAGGCTTCCATTCCGCATCTGCTTTCCATCCGCCCTGCATCCTCCCCGCGTCCGTGTTATCCGCTCCGGTTATGCAAATTTTTGCCCCTTCTGAGAGCGGATAACAACGGATGGAACATTTTGCTCGTCCGTTGTGTGCGTTTTGCATCCGTTGGGCAGTGTGACAGGGCCTTAAGTTGATTTGTAGGTTCACATAGCAAAAAAAAAGTATATAAATCTAAATGCATGACTGATCTGATTGTTCATGATAGGGACAACTTTATGAGGGGAATAAAACAATATCGCCAGTTATGTCTTCTTGATGATTTAATGTATTTATGGATAAATATATAAGGAATGCTTACTTTAAAGGTTCCCTGGGTGACTGACATGCACTTATTTATGTTTATGATCCCATATTGTCAGTGGAGAATCTGAACAAATTGCGATGAACGTTAGATTTTATGATGCATTTGGAAGATATAACATAGTTCAAGGTATTTGTATTTCACAAGGAAAATGGAGCAAACCATATGTAATTGGTAAAGAAAAAACTAGAGCAAGTAAAAGAGTATTCATACCTTGATATTAAATGGTGTTTTAAAAATGCAAATACATCTAGAGTGTATGATGAGGAATAAATGTCAAAAGGAGTGAAAATGGCTGGATATTTTATGCGAGTCAGCTTCTTCCTACTTTGATGCTGTATGTGGAAATGATGGTTAATTATGTCAGAAGAACCATAAAACTAAGTTAAATGACCTGAGTATGCATTGCTTAAAATGTATGTGATAAAAACTATAGGGTCAAGATTGAATGATTAATGAATGCATATAGATTAAAAGAAGTATGTTCCTGTAGTTTTTTGTTCTTCACAAAAATGCATGCTACCTTAAGGAATTCACTGCACAATGAGAGTGATTTTTTTGAAGGGCTTAGATTAGCCCGAAGCATGAAAAATAACCGTATAGGTCAGTGGTTCTCAACCCTTTTTTTCACCATGGCCCCCCCTTTAAATATTTTTGTGGCCATAGACCCCTAAGACCAGTGATGGGATTCCGCCAGTTCGCATCACTTGGGGAATACCGGTTGTTAACTTTCAGAGCAGTTTGGCAAACTGGCTGTTGGAAGAACTCATTAGGGCAGAGAACTGGTTGTTAAATTATTTGAATCCAGGGGAGGGATTCTACCAGTTTGCACCTATTCGCTGGAACCGGTTGTTAACATTCTAAGCAGTTCGGAGAACCGGTTGCTAGAAGAAATTATTGGCCTAATCCTGTAAGGAAGGCAGGAAGGAAACATTCTGGTGTTGTTTACAGAAACTGCCTCTCCTTGAACCCTTATTACAATCTTGGCAGGACAGGACAGACTTTCTGTCTCAGGAACTTCTCTGGAGTTTTTTTCTCCTCCTTTGCTGGTACTTTGCTTGTGTGGAGCGACCATTCAAAATTACAATGGCACTGAAAAAAGTGACTTATGACCATTTTTTACACTTACGACTGTTGCACCTTCCCCACAATCATGAGAAGCCAGCGGAGGAGATGCATGCCTCGATGTGAATATGATGAGTTGGCCACACCCAGCCAATAACATGACCACCAAGCCATGCCCACCACCTAAGTGATGCCCACAAAACCGGTTGTTAAAAAAAATGAACCCCACCCCTATTTGAATACCACCACTGCCTAAGGCTTAACTCAAGATTTAAATCATAACATTTTTTTTCAAGCTTTTCATGGACCACAATTTGAGAAAGTTGATTACAAAGGAGAAATCTGTTGGTAATTGTATTGGTAAGCCTACAGAGGCATCTGGCTGAATTCAGCAGATGGGGACCAATTCAATTCAGTGGATTCTGAGCCAGCACATCAAGAATCCACAGTTGGGAACTGTGTAGATCACTACATCCCTCACTGCTCTGTTGTAGCATGTACAGTGATGCCATATTCTTGCCTGGAAATTACTTCCCATTTGTTACTTGATTTAGTCAATATGATAAGGGAATTTCAGTTGACTAGTTTTACAATCGGTGGTTCAATTCACATATTACTTGTGTCGCTAGAACTATTTAAACACATAGATTTTCCTTTACAATTGCCCCTTTTTTAATTTTCTCATGTTCATTTGACCTGGCAGTGGTAAAATTCACTTATAAACAGCTTGCCTTACATTTTGGGCAGACTAAAAAAAAAAAAGGATATTTTGGCAACGGTAAGAAATAAAGCAAGAATTAAAGAATAAGACAGACTTTCTCCTTCTCCTTCCCCTGCCCCATTTTTTTAAAGAAAAACCAGAAAGAAAAAAGTAAATACATAAAATCTGGAATTGAAAATGAAACTTAAGATTGGTTATATTTCTTCTTTGTCTCTCTGATGCTGGCTAATTGATGCCCACTTCTTTCTTAAATCTGTTTTTCCTAAGTTTCTAGACAGTCTATTGGAAACTGTTTATTTCTTCTGTTGTTGCCCAGTTATTATTTTTCCCAGATGGAAAGTAGTTTATGAGTATAAGAAGTGGTATATTTTCTTGAACTCTCCTGTATATTCATCTCCAAAAATAATTTCACAAATCCAATTTAGAATAGAGCCAGAGATGCATTCTTCTAGTATAATGCAATATGTAAAACTGAACATTGCAGAGAAGGAAAATTCTGATACTTTTGGTCCCCATGCGAGAGAGCTGGTGAAGAAAGCAATGCTGACAAAAATTACTAAAAGGTTTATTTAAATGTCTTCCCTGAGAGCAGCCTGCTCACTCATTCTGGAGGACAAGAACACACTATATCATTTCCAATGTATCATCCCCCTGCAAAGGTGATTTCCACCCATCTTTTCTTGCTTTGAGTCAAAAGTAGTGCTTTCCAACCTCTGCAAGCAAAAAGGATGTTCGGCTCCATTATTGTGTAGGCAATATTCTGCTCCAGATGGGAGATATCTCCCCTCCCATCTGGTCACTGGTCACTGCTTGTAGAGAACAGAGAGAATGACCTTGATGGAAAGAGGAGCGATCCATTACTAAAGCAACTAAGAGCAAAACATGGCTGGGATCTCTATAGAGATTCTCAGTCATCCAGGTCATGGTTGTCCCAAAGGTTCTTCAGCTGGATGAGAAACAAACTGTCTTCAAAGAAAAACCAGAAAGCCCAACTGCCTCTTGAAAAAGCACCTTTGGAATGGCTGGAATCCAAAGCAAGAAAGTATGACTAAATATCTCAGACATACAACCCTCTAATTCACATAAGAAAAGAAATAGGTAAAGCATAATCAGATATGCAAGACTATTACGATAGTTCAGCTTAATAAAAGCAGCTTTAGACATCTGTTGAGTTTGTTTTTGATGGGCTTAACACTGCTCTCCATTGCCTTTTTGTCCTGAGGTGGTGAAACAGTGGAGAATGATCATCTCCTCCTCCTCTTCCTGCTGCTGCTGAAATATCTTTCCCTCCCCTCCATTTCTTTTTAATTCAGTCCCACAAAAATAACTCAAAACTAGGGAAATGGGAGAGGCTGGAGATAGCTGAGAAGTGAAGGCTGCAAGAAGGATAAAGTGAAGAAGAGAGCATGTCTATATGTTTTTGTATAGCATGGAAACAAGCAAACCCCAATCTTTTCCAGAGAAATGTAAAATATATTTGGCAAGGGGGAAAAAGCAACGATAAGTTTGAAAAAGTTACAAACTCTAAAAATAGAGGTGTTTTCAGGCTACCAGATTGAGAATTGTATTACTAGTTCTCGATACTTACTTGGGTGAAGGAATGGATTGGCTTGAGGAACAAAACACTATTGACCTTGGAGGGACATGATCATGAAATAGGTTGGCATGCATTTTTGTGGTATGGAAAAAACAAAATACATAGTTATTTTCAAAGACACTATATTAGGAATGCGTTATTATTAGTATGGGAGAAAATCAAGAACAATATTATGTGAAGATGTAAAAACAGGGGCGAGAAACAGGGAAATAGATGAAAGAGTCAATGATAAAAGGAAGGTATGTCAAATTGGTTCAATAAATATTTTTGCTGTTATTGTTATTGTTATTACAACTCATACTAATGTAATTAGTATAGAAACACTTATTTTCTAAAATGATTTGTACCCAGACAACACACTGTTCAATTGAAATTGGAATTTTTGAGTGTTATAAAATAAAATAAAAACTTATTATATATAAAAAAATAAAGTTGGCAGCAGAGGCGGGGCAATTCTATCACTGTGAGTGTGTCTCCTAAATCTCCAAGACTAAAATGAGGGGGCAGGGGAGGGGTTTGCAAAATCAAGTGCTGGGAGAAGGCATTGGAGAGCAAAGGTTGGGATGAAACTATCACAAGTTTGTAAAGCCCATGTCCCACTGCACCAACGGATGCAAAGAGGATGAAAAGTGGACAAAAAAGCTTGCCATCCATTTGAAAACGCGATGCATCTCTTGTGTACTCACTACGTACGTGTTTCATACGCTCTATCCGTCAAACATCTGTATACTGCTATTTCATCCGCTCAAAAAGTTTTGAGCTGCACAAAACTTTTTGAGCAGATGAACTTTCCACCGTGTACAATGTACATCCATGACACATATGGGCAACAAACGTTCTACGTCCGTTGTCATCCGTTACACGTCCGCTGTATCCTCTCGGCATCCTCTGGGCATCCCCTCAACTCACATCCACTGCAGCTGAAAGCAGAAAGAGGGAGGAAGCGAAAGGTACACGGAACGTCCACACAGCGTAAGTAGCACGGAAATAGAAAGGATGTAAGTGGATGCATCTCATATATAAAGCATTAAAATGGACAAAACGTTCATATATGGGACGTATCTCAGACATTTAGGATGTCTGGAGTATGCCTAGAGTATGTGGAAGGACACCTAGCGGAAACCCGACATTTCCTATAAAAAGGGGGAGGAAATCACCTGGATCTCACTATCAGTCCAGCAGCCGTGGTGTACAAACCTCTTCACCCTTGGTCTTGCTCTTCCACATCATCCATTGATCTCCACCATGGATCATCACACACTCCTTATGGTAGCTGCCATCATTCAACACCAGAAACAAGCCCTCTTCAGACTGTTTCACCTTTTCTATGCAAGGAGAAGAAGGAGACGTCCAAGAGCTGAGTGGGTCCGACGATGGATCGGGAGAAGAGTGGAGTTTGGACTGTATGACAAGCTGATGGTGGAGCTGAGGAATGAAGATACTCATGCATTCCAGAACTTCATGAGGATGCCACCAGCCATGTTTGATGAAATTGTGAAGCGTCTGAGACCCAGGTTGACTAAGCCGAGCACCAACTTCCATCCCAGCCAGGACCCTGGACTGAAGGTGGCCCTGAATCTGTACCACCTGGCCTCTGGAACCACACACAGAAACAAGCAGTATGCCTGGAGGGTGCCACACAACACCATCAGCAAAGTGGTCAGAGAAGTGGTGCAGGCCATCATCGAAGAATACGTGGAGGAGCTCCTCCAGTGCCCCACCACTGAAGAAGGCTGGAGGAAAGTTACAGAACAGTGGTATCAGAGGTGGAACTTTCCCCACACTGTAGGAGCCATCGATGGGAAGGACGTGGCCTGCAACGCTCCAGCCAAATCAGGGTCCACTTATTACAACTACAAGGGCTTCTTCAGTATCATCCTCTTTGCCATGGTTGATGCTGACTTCATGTACATCGATGCTTCAGGCAATGGGTCAGCTTCAGATGCCCAGGTATACAACACCAGTGACCTCAAGGATGGGCTGGAAGGCAACCTCATCATGGGTTTTCCAGATCCAGACCCAATGACACACAAGATGTGCCCTACTTCATCGTGGGGGATGACGCCTTCCCCCTCAGAACTTATCTCATGAAGCCCTACAGTTCCAGATACCTCACCCGTGAAGAGAGGATCTTCAACTACAGGCTGTCCAGGGCAAGACGGGTGGTGGACAACGCCTTTGGCATCCTGGCCAACAGGTTCCAGGTACTTCTCACCACCATGCAGCATCACCCGGGGACTGTGAGGAGCATCGTGGAAGCTTGCTGCATCCTGCACGATCTCATGCGCACCCGCTACCCAGTGTTGCAGAACAGGCTTATGGACCGTCAACAAGGGAATGGGGACATGGAGCCTGGTAAATGGAGGCAAGGATGAAACCTGATAGACATTGTGGATGTGCAAGGCCCCAACAGAGCTTCACATGAAGGGAAGAAGCAGCACAACCTCCTGAAACACTAGTGCAACTCCCCAGCTGGAGCAGTGGAGTGGCAAGACAGGATGGTAGATGCTTAATGGATGCTTCCTTGAGCCTGTCTCATCACACTGATGAGATTGTGCCATGTATGTTGAGTGGCCCTACAATGAATAGGGCTTTAATAAAGAGCTTTGTTTATTTTGAAATGTGTTGATCAATGAATAAATTGTTATTGATAAAAAAGGGCCATATGTGTGGCAGCTGGGAGGGTGGACCATACAGTCCCACTATGTTTGCACTGGAGGTTTATCAATCCACAGCTATCCTTACCCATCCCACAACTATCCTTACCCATCCCACAACTATCCTTACCCATCCCACAACTATCCTTACCCATCCCACAAGCATGCAAAGGCTTAACCATTTTTTCAAAGTTTTCACCAACACTTTATTAAGTAAATAAAACGAACCAAGTGTGTGAAGCAAAGATAACCTTTATTAACAACTGTCTTAAGTAAACTGTATGACTTTATTAAAAAAGCAAAATGACCCAAGTAAAGTGTCTTTTAGCAAAGATAAGGTGAACAGGTAACAACTCAGTCTCTGGCACTATTCTCAGTCACTCTGAGGCATGTCCATGGTCTCAGCTGTCGAGCGGCCAGGAACTGTGGAGGTGGCTGTGGCTGGAGTGCTGGTCTGAGGCACCATTGGGGTGCCTGGCCCCGAGAGTACAACAGGGGATGGTGTGTTCAGAAAGCTCTCAGAGAGCTGACTCAGTCCCGTGAGGTTGAGAGGCCCTTCCTCAAGGACCTGGGATGTCAGGCACAGTACTGAAGACATATTTTCTGTTGAGGGGATTGGCTGTGGGGTGGAGGAAGGAGGAGTGTAGTGGGGCTGTCTGGTCTGCAGCTGTGTGAGGTGAGGCATCTGTGGCATGTGATATACCTGGGCCTCGACTGGGAACGGCTGCCTCTGCTGTGGGAAGTCCTGGTACTCGTAGCCTTGGTAGGTGAGGGGCTGTTGAAAGCCGTGGAAGGGCTGTGACATCGCCTGGGGTGGAGGAGCAGACCTGGACTGGGTCGGAGCAGGTTCAGCTGGGCCTGGAGGGTGGTGCAGCAGTGCTGTGATTTTCTCCTTCATCACCTGGTACTGGGCCTCGGGCAGGTCCATGAGGGTCTGGCTCATGTACGTGATGAAGGGCTTGCGGTTTGAGGATGGTATATCGCTATGGACCAGCTGAGAGAGAAGATCTGTGCTGGTCTTGATCGTGTCCCTAATCTCCAGCAGCACAGTGTGGCTCTGGCCCTCCAGTCTGCATCTCTGCCTGCTTTCTGTGGAGATGGAGCTTGGGGATGGGGGTGGGTTGGTCTCTGGCTGCTGCTTCTTCTTGCTCCATTTGTGGCAGGGGATCCTCCACATCTTCTGGCATGGGGAGTGCAGCTTTCAGGGGGGTCTCTGCTGTGGGGCCCTCCAAAGACACCTGCCTGGACAGGGTAGCTGTCTCCTGGCTGGAAGAGGAGTGGCTGTCTGTGGGCTGTCTGAGGGAGAGGGTTGACAGAGGGGCTGCTCCTCAGTGGCGGACCCCACCCTCCAGGAAGCTGCACTTGGCCATGACGTACATCTGCTGGTCAGTG